>LFJQ01000511.1:0-24685 GCA_001182835.1 Oropetium thomaeum
GTAATTTTTATTAATTACCTTTTCAATTAATTTCTTGCATTAATTCTTAATTGATTTAAATTTTCTTGAGCCCACATCACATGAAATGTTACAACCCTCCCCCCTAAAAGAAATCTCGTCCCGAGATTTAGGAGCAAGATGGAATGAATTTGGGGTACCTAGTGATGGTGGAAGGACTTCGGGGTAGTGTGCACGAAGGAATTCCTCTGATTCCCACGTAGCTTCTTCTTCTGAGTGATTGCTCCACTGCACCTTATAAAATTTGATGGTTTGGGTTCTGGTGACTCGCTCTTTCTCATCGAGTACCTTGACAGGCTTCTCGGAGTAAGTCAGATCCGGTTGTAAACCTCCACTTCTGGTACAGTTTTGTCAGATGGGGCTTTTAAGCACTTCTTCAGTTGCGACACGTGAAAAACATCGTGCAACCCTGACAAGTGAGCTGGCAATTCTAGCTTGTACGCCACTGACCACACTTCTCCAGGATAGAAATGGACCAATATACCTCGGAGCCAATTTGCCTTTCACTCCAAATCGTTGCACTCCTTTGGTGGGCGAGACCCGCAGATACACATAATCACCACCTCGAAGCTCAAGGGCCGTCGTCTTTATCTGCATAACTTTTCTGTCGGATTGGGCAGCCTTCAAGTTGGATTGAATGATCCTCACTTTCTCTTCTGCTTGTTGAACTAGGTCTGGTCCAAGTATCCCCTTTCACCTGACTCGGACCAGTTCAACGGAGTCCTACAACTCCGACATACAATGCCTCGAAGGGTGACATCTGAATACTCCCCTGATAGCTGTTGTTGTAAGCAAACTCTGTCAGGGGCAAGGCCCATCCCAATTCCCGCCATGATTTAGCACTGAGGCTCGCAGCATGTCCTCTAAAATCTGATTGACCCTTTCGGTCTGTCCGTCAGTCTGGGGATGGTACGCGGAACTTCTTATCAGCTTGGTACCCAAAGCCGCATGTAGTTGCTCCCAAAATCTGGCAACAAACTGGGCTCCCCTATCGGAGATGATGGTTTTTGGCACTCCGTGTTGACTGACGACTCGAGCGATATAGCTCCGCATACTTCTTCATTCGATAGTTGGTGTTCACTGGTATGAAGTGAGCGGACTTTGTGAGACGGTCCACAATTACCCAAATGGAGTTATGGCGTCGAGTGGTCATGGTAATCCAACTATGAAGTCCATGCTCAGATCCTCCATTTCCAAGCAGGAACACTCAAAGGTTGCAGAAGTCCGGGCTTTTTCAAATGGTCTGCCTTGACTCTTCTGCAAGTGTCACACTCGGCCCACATATTTGGCAATCTCCCTCTTCATCCTTGTCCACCAAAATTTCTTCCTCAGGTCCTGATACATTTTATTGCTGCCGGGGTGAATGGAATATTTTGACAGATGAGCTTCGTCCATAATCTTCTTTCGCAACTCAAGATTCTTGGAACTACCAACCTGTCCTTAAACCATAAACACCCCGTCTTTATCCTCTCGAAAACATTGCATCTTTTTATCTTTTAACCTGAGTCTGATGTTCTTCATCCCATTGTCTTCTGTTGAGCACTTGCTACCTCATCCTTAATGGTTGGGATTAAAGCAAGATTATACAATGATCCATGAGGTAGAACTCGTAGCTACTTCTTCTTCTTCTGTGGAAATTCCCTGGTCTAGGTAGTGGCAGTGAGCATGCCTGCTCAAAGCAATCTGCAACAACATTGGCCTTACCAGGATGATAATGAATCTCCAACTCGTAGTCCTTAATCAGCTCAAGCCACCTTCTTTGCCTCATGTTGAGCTCATTATGAGTGAAGATATACTTCAGACTCTTATGATCGGTGTATAGATGCACCAGATTCCCCAACAAATAGTGTCTCCACACTTTTAGTGCCAGTAGACCGCTGCTAGCTCCAAGTCGTGAGTCGGATAATTCTGCTCATGCTTACGGAGTTGCCTGGAAGCATAAGCGATTACTCGACCCTCTTGCATTAATACACAGCCAAGACCAATACCGGATGCATCGCAGTACACATCAAATGGCTTGCTCAGATCTGGCTGCGCTAGCACTGGGGCTGTCGTTAAATGCTTTTTCAGAGTTTGGAAGGCTCTCTCACAACTGTCGGTCCACTTGAACTGGTTGCCCTTCTTGAGCAGCTCAGTGATGGGTTTAGCTATCTTGGAGAAGCTTGGAATGAACCGACGGTAATATCCTGCCATCCCGAGAAAACTGCGTACCTTATGGACTGAGGTTGGTGCTTCCCATTCAAGAATAATCTGTACTTTTCCTGGGTCGACCGCAATGCCTTCGGAGGAGACCACATGTCCCAAGAATTGGACGTGATCAATCCAGAATTCACACTTGCTGAATTTGGCATACAGCGTGTGATCCCTCAGCCTCTGCAAGACCGTTCTGAGATGTTCGGAATGTTCTTCTGCGGTCCTTGGAATAGATCAGTATGTCATCGATGAATACGACAACAAACTTGTCTAGCTCTGGCATGAAGACAGAGTTCATAAGGTACATAAAGTGGCTGGTGCATTGGTGAGTCCGAAAGACATCACCAAGTACTCATACAGACCATATCTTGTAGAGAATGCTGTTTTTGGAACATCCTCTGGTCGAATCTTGATTTGGTGGTAGCCTGATCGAAGGTCTATTTTGGAGAAGACTTTAGCTCCAGCCAGCTGATCAAATAAGATGTCAATGCGGGGTAGTGGATATTTGTTTTTGATTGTGACCGCATTCAAGGGGCGGTAATCAACACACAACCGCAGGGATTGGTCCTTCTTTTTCACAAATAAAGCTGGACATCCCCACGGAGAAGAGCTGGGTTGTATAAAACCCTTGTCCAACAGCTCCTTCAGTTGTACCTTCAACTCAGCCAGTTCTTTGGGCGCCATTTTGTATGGTCTGCGAGAGATTGGTGCCGTAACTGGCTGTAGGTCAATCCTGAATTCCACATCCCGATCTGGGGGTAACCCTGGTAGATCTTCTGGGAACACATCCGGAAACTCCTTCACCACCGGAATCTCCTCTAAACTTTTTCCCACGGCATGATAGACTCGTGCGGAAGTGGATCTGGGGTGATCTAATCTTAGGGATACGGAGCCGCGGAGTGGTGAGGTTAGGTGGATTACTCGATTAGCTATGTCAAGGATGGCTTGGTGGTGTTTCATCCACATCATCCCAATAATGATGTCGATGCCCTGGTTGTCAAGGATGATGAAGGAAGTAGGGTAGGAGCGTCCGCCTAAATTTAGTGGTGTTTCTTTTAACCCATGTCGTGATATGATACAACCCCCCGGTGATTTTATGAGAAAAGGTGGATCTAGGAGGATGGTGTTGAAATATTTTCCCTCAATAAAGTTTCGACTAATAAAATTATGAGAGGCACCAGAATCGAACAGAACGAATGCGGTGTGACCAGAGAGTGAAAACATACCCGCCAGCACCGGTTCACCCTCGGCAATGTCTTCGATCTGGCTGCCCTCTACCCCCTGGATTGGTCCTGCCCCGAGCCCTGTTGGCGACCCGGGTTACCCTGCTGCCTGCGGGTAGGACACTCACGAGCGAAGTGACCCGGGAGTCCACAAGTGAAACATGGAGCTCCGAGTCCAGGTCGGTTGCCCTGTTGAGGTGGACGGGCGTCCCGATTCTGCTGCGGTGGGGGTGGCAGTGCGCGGTTTCCGCCTTGCTGCTGGTAACGCGGGGGTCGGTACTGCTGCTGGCGGCGGGCGGAAGGACGGTCCCGATGGAGGAACGGACCCGTACCTCCTCCCATCCGGCGCAGTATAGACCAAGCGATACTTCGGGGGTGGCGCGTTGGAAGGGCCACCACCGCTTCGCTTCTTCTCGCGCTGCTCCTTCTCAAGGTACTCTTCTGCAATCAGAGTGTTGCTCACGAACTCAGTGAAGGTACCGCCTTGGTTCAGAGCCATGCGGGACTGAAGTGTAACATCCAGCCCTCCCATGAAACGGCTCTTACGCTTGGCGTCCGTGTCGACCTGCTCCGGAGCATAGAGTGACAGCTGGTTGAATGCTCTGGAGTACTCGTGGACGGAGCGGTTTCCCTGAGTTAAGGCCATGAACTCCTTGGCCTTTCGCTGCATCAGCCCAGCAGGAATATGATGGGCGCGGAAAGCTTCCTTGAACTGCTCCCACGGTACTGCCGTACCCGGTGGAAGAGTGGCGACGTAGTTGGCCCACCATGCGCCTGCGTGCCCATACAGCATCTGGGCCGCGAATAAGGTTTTCTGGTGATCGGTGCACCGAATGAGCCCAAATTTGGCCTCAATGGCACGGATCCAATTGTCTGCGTCCATCGGTTCCCTCGCATCCTTGAACTCGGGCGGGTGGGTTGCCATGAAGTCCGAGTAGGTGCTGTTCTCACGCTGACCACGGCGTTCCCGGTTCTGGTTGTGGTCTTCCAGAAGGGCCCCGCAGCATTTCTCCTTGCTGTATGGAGTTCTGCATCATGGCCGCCATCGCTTCTGCGAGAGTTGGAGCACCTGGTGGGGGTGGCAGGTTCTGCTCCTCCCCACCACGTGAACTACCAGCCTCGCTTCGCTCCATGCTGCAATTTCACAAATCGACGGTCCCGTCAGTGTGTCTTTCAATCGTAAACTTACCATGGTACAATAAATGAATGTACATATGTAACACACATAGTATGCACACAGAAAACAGCCACATTCATTCCCAAAATCATGACAATACATCGGTACCCGCATTACAACCCGCATTGTCATGCACTTCCGAATTACATCAGACTAGAACATAGTGCTACCATGGTAAACCACATCTAAGGGATACAATCGAAACATACTACTACCAACCAGACACCATTCAGCTACACAACTAACACTCGTTACCAGTCAGCGAGCCTACAAGTCGCGGTCCTAGGGGTTGGCGTCATCTCCACTGCCTTGCCCCTCATCGGACTCATGGTAGGTTACATCCGGGTCAGACACTCCTGACTCAGATGTGTCCTCGCCGGCTGGTGGTGGATGCTGCTGTTGCTGTGCCTCCAAGAGCCCAGCAATATGGTGCTGCAGGTGGTGATTCTCATGAACGAGGTTTTCAACTACTTGTAGAGCCTCATCCCGAGCAATCTCCAGCTGGTGGATCTGCTCCAGCAGGGCGTTGCACTCGTCATTCCTGGCCTGCACCAGGGTAAGCCTTGCTGTAGCAAGATGATCGAGTTCGGCAATGCGTTGCGCCCGGGCATCGCAGCGAACACACGGTTCATTGCTGCTGCTCCCTATGCCTCCCATTTCGTCTGGGGTTCGTGCTAGCTCCTTGTGAGCTCGTCCCAAAGCCTGGCGGTCATATTGGGCTGCCATCACTGTGTCCTCATACAAGTTAAGTAGCGCTACGCTCAACTTGAACAGTGGGGTCACGTGATCTTTCTCTCCCTGGAGAGTCTTGGCAATTGCATTCTTGACGTTCCGACGCCAGACATCATCAATCTGGTCCCGTATCGGAAACAGGGCCCCTGGCTGATCTGCCAGATCGGCTAAATGTCCCTCACATAGCCTTAATAGAGCCTGGAGAGCTGCGGCTTCAATGGCCTCCGTCTCATCCGTCCCAACTCCGGTGGTGGTCCAGATTTCTCCGTTGGCTCGGTGAGGATGAGCGGGCAGTGTAGTTTCGGCTGAGCTGCGGGGTAGGCCATGCTGTTTGAACTCCCGGACCCGGAACCAAGGAGTTTCTTCATAGCCTAGCGACTGTAGGGTTTGGTTGAGCAACTGGACAAATCCCCTGCGCCCCGACTCTTGGGTCATCCTAGCAGGGGTGGAGTGCTCAGCCCCATAGTTCCCC
The DNA here is from genome assembly GCA_001182835.1 of Oropetium thomaeum. NCBI lineage: Eukaryota > Viridiplantae > Streptophyta > Magnoliopsida > Poales > Poaceae > Oropetium > Oropetium thomaeum. The sequence goes on from LFJQ01000511.1 coordinate 5,816, forward strand.
GAACCATTGTCAACCGAGTTGCCCGACATCTGCAGATACAAAGACGGAGAAGGATTTACTTCACGGAAGTCACATGTCGATACCTAAGTCAAGCAGGCATGCGACTTCTGGTAAAAGGAATGGATCACAATTTGGGTGCAAGAGTGGACTACACCCCGGAATCAAGGTTACGATGGTTACAACTGTTGCTGATGGAAGTTTTGATCTTGAATGGCTTTAGTATAAGTTTGAAGGATTTTAACGTGTTTTGGTTTAAGATTTAGCAGTTTACCATTTGTGTCACTCTTCGATTTTTACCATGCAATGCAGTCCTTTATCGACCTATACGTCCTCACAAAAACAAAACCTCATACGTTAAGTCGGTGGCAGGATCGATCTCTCAAGTCAGTCGTGCCTACACGCGCTTACGCAACAGTTAGCGTACCTGCAGAAAACACACCACAGGCAGTTGAATAGATATAATAGTAAAAGTAAAAACAACAACCCATATCATTGCCATATGGGTCGCCCCGAGTAGGCCACGTACGGGGTCACGTGTCCGACCTTCCCTGCGCGGCGAACAGACTGCACTTTACCTCAGGCAGCGGAGGTATGAGAGTGTTCCGCGAGACCTAAGTCGCGAAGAACAAACTCATCTCTTGTGTACCACAGACACAAGACACCACTGTTGCGAAGGTCTGCATTCGCAACAGGTCCGTAACCCACACCTCGTACGGTAGAGGTCCGCTTCTCTCCCTAAACGGCAAGGGGGTGCACTAGGTTACAGCGAACCTAATACCTCCTTCCATACCACCACGGTACGGAACGCTACTGTTGCTGATGCCACAGGGGTTTCTCGACCTTTCACCGCAGTCGAGCGGCGTACCTTACCTCGCTTACCTTAACGTAGGTGCGTCGTTACAGAATAATAAATCTAACTGGGTTTTGTTAGACCCTACACTAGGTTAGCTTGCCACCTGATAGAACCTAGTTCTACTAGGGCACGCTACTAACTCGCACCCGGTTTTCGAAAATATGCCCTAAAAAGGTCGTACTCATCCCAGAATGGCTCTGATACCAGCTGTGGCGGACCGCCCCTGAAACGGGGGAGATCCTCCTCCCGGGATCCATTCTGGGCGACGTTCGTCGAAGCGAACGTTCACAGAGTACAACACAGGCAGTAAAAAGCATGAATTAAGGATAGAAAGAAATATTACATGAGTTATTACAGAGTTTGAATCCAAACCTGGTTTTTTTTTTTCAATACAGCGGAAACGAGAGTTAACGGTACAGACTCCGACTCTGACTCTCAGCAAAAGCAAGGGCCTTGCCCAACGGCGCCTTGCTACTAGCCACACACACAAAGCGGCAACTAATCGAGCGGCTCCCACTGAAAGCTACCCCAACCTGGAGACGACTCCTCCCACTGCTGGCCACCAAAACCACCGGTCGCATCGAAACCTCCTGAAAACCACAAGTCGCAAAGCGTGAGCTTCTAAGAAGCTCAGCAAGACTAACCCCGTCAACAGGCTGTCTACAGCCGACACCTAGACATGCACGGCCGACACGGGGTAGGGGAAATTGCAAAAGACACGCTTAGCTAATTAATCTTTTCCTACTTTCAAGTTTTAGCTCAAATTAAGTTTGAGAAAAATAAACTTTAGTAGGCACTATAACTAAGCAATCAAGTTGACAAACATTAATCAATACAAGCATTTCAATCATAATCATAATCTCACTTTTTGTTCACTTATTATCGTATGCGACAGAGAGATCGAGTACTACTCTAGACTGAGAGTATCAGCGGTTCGAAACGATTTACACCTACAGGGTTAACCTGGTCACACGACACGTGCGCGTCCCGGACCGCACGTGGCAACCGTTCGCACCAGATCTGGCAAAGCTAATTCCCTCTTACGCTACCTTAACAGTGCCGCGTCCCACCAGGTCACCGTCCCGGACGGTGCCTGTGGAGTTCACACACTGTCCACCCCGGACCGCCGTCAATCAGACACCGTAAGGTAGGTTCAGCTTTGCCGTCTCTAGGCTACCTAGGTTTACTGGTTCCCATAGTTCCAGCATGTGAACAGTACGTTCAATACTCAATCAACTGTGCCCCACGGATCAGACAGAGCTACAGCACACAGAACCCCGGTCTGTTGCTTCCTAACATTCTCTGTCTGACCCCGATTTCTTCCCATTAAACCTGGACTAGTGAAACAATCCTGTAGGGGTGGGGCTTCAACCAATTCCTGTCATATCGCGAGCAGGGTCCAATCTGCTCGACTTCTACCGAAGAGTGGACCTAAGCATAGCAGCTACATCGAGCTACCTGTACCAATATTCCAAACTGGGTACTACTGTAAACATATGCATCTAAGGTTTCATTCAACTCCTATTGACCCAAATGCACATCACATGATCCACAACACTGTTATAAAAGAGAAAGTTTAAAAAAAACGGTAGTGCACCGGGGCTTGCCTTGTGAATAGTCTTCGGAGTCTGCGACAGGGGTGTCTTCAGAAAAACCTGGGTCTGCCTCGACGGCTACTTCGTTCACGTCGGCGTCTACATGATGCAAAAGTAAAGTTAATATTAGTAGAAATTGACTGACGCTAACAATTAAAGTGATCGGTGTCGATTTAGCGATTAGGGTTTAGTCGGGGAATTTGATCTAGATCAATTAAATTGCAGCTACTTAGAAGGTGCTAATAACTCTAATTAACTGCTATGACACATTAGAACTAACTAGGGTTATACCTAGAGTTTTATAAATTTTTCTCATATTTTAACAATTATTAACTATTTAATTAGGGTTTTGGGTCATTTTGGTTAATTAAATAAATGCCAAAATTATTAATTTTCACACAATGAGGTTTCATAATTTTAATAAATTCTAGAGTTTCTCCTGGTCCTAAAACATTTGGATTTACATTTTTCTGAGCTAAAATGATTTTATTGGAATTTTTGGAAAATTGCAGCCGAATTAAAGAAATTTAAAACTCAATGGAACAGTAACCCTGGGGCTAGGGTTTCTGCCCCGCTTCAGCCGAGCCGGCCGGCGGCGGGCGGCGGAGCTGCCGGCGACGGCGGCCGTCGGCGTGACCACCATTGGCAAGAGAGCGATGTGGGGAATCCATTTTGCTCGGGTGGGGGTAATGGCCGGGACCGGAGCACCGACGGCGATGAGCGGCGGCACGGCCGGGGCGGCGGCAATGGCGCGGCGGCGCTCTGACGGGCGGCCGGTCGCAGTGCCGGGTCTAGGAGCTTCCTCGCGGCACAGCGGAGCTAGGGGATGAAGGAATTGAGTTTATACCTCACCGGCGACGGTTAACACCGGAGGCCACCTTCGGCCGGGAAGAATGGCGGCGGCGGCGGCGCTAAATCCCGTCGATGTGGCGTCGTCCTGACAAAAAGGTCGGCAGTGAGGGCGCTACCGAGCTCCGGGTGTTCCGAAAGATGAGCAAAACAGCTTCCCGCGCAAAGCAAGGATGGGGCTCACCGCGGCTACCTACGGCGGCGAGTATAGACGGCGGCGGCGATGCTCAATCCCGCGAGTCCAGTGCAAATTGATGGTGGCCGAGCGTGGGAAAAAGGCAAGCACATTCGGACGCGTCGGCTTGCGGAGGAATGCGGCGAATTGTGGTGAGTGCCAGGCACGGGGTGTAGTGCTGCGGCTCGGCGGCGCTCGTCTACCCGGCGGAGGAAACAGAGGCGGAGAGAGAGATGCGGCGTGATGGAGAAGCCGAGGGAGGAGCGGCGCGAAGAAAAGGACGAGGCGGCCGAGGCATTCCATCGCGCGTCGGTTGAATCGCAGGGGCGCCACGCGCGCGTGTGCGCAGGCCGCGCGCGGCAGGTGGCGCTCGCGCCCTGCGCGCGGTCGGGCGTGGGGAGGCGAGCGCGCGGGAGAGAGAAAGCGGGCGGGAGGAAGAAAACCGAGGGAGAGAAGGAGTGAACGGCTGACTGGCGGGACCCGAGGCCCAGTGGGCCGGGGAAAAATTGCAGAAAGGCCCGATTCTTTCAGGAATTTAAACAGAGGCCCAAATCTATTCAGGGATACTTTCAGAAATGGCACAGAAATTCCAGGAATTTGCATACCAGCCCAAGATGATTCAGGGAAGTTTTCAAAAAGGCACAGGACTAATCAGGAATTTGAACATAGGCCCAAATTTGATTTCAGAAATCATATGAAGATGAATTTTTGTGTTTCACTTTGAAATTTAAATTCTGCCTAGCATTATTATCTAGTGCGTATTTTATTTTAATGCTTAAACCTCAATTTGGAGCAATGTATTAATTCCCTTTTAATAATTATGTTTAAACCTCAAATTGGAGTAATGCTCTTAATTTCTTTTTAATAATTACCCGTAATTTTTATTAATTAACCTTTTCAATTAATTTCTTGCATTAATTCTTAATTGATTTAAATTTTTCTTGAGCCCACATCACATGAAATGTTACATGGAAGGACATAAAAAAGTTGAAAAATACTTGGAAAACCAGTTGTAGTGTGCCAGAGGAATATTTCACAAATTTGTAGTGTGTTCTATGCAAAAAGCGCATGCCTGATGCAATTACATGTCTTTGTAGTGTTCCATATGTAGTTTGGCCTAATAATTAGTAGTTCCATAATTGTTTGCAATAAGACAATTGGTTAAAGATGAGACCTAAAAAGCTAAAATATTCTAAGCTTTGTTACCATTGTGTTGCACTGGTATGAATGCTTTGATGACTAAGACGACATGATCTCACTTGTTGAGTGCATTTTCTACCTGCTTGTAATTGACAACCAATGAGTGGTTTGCCTTGATGAAGTGGATGAGCACCCGATAATAAGACCATGGAGGAGTAGGCGGTTGATGCTTGGATCAAGGCTTGGAGCAACGTATTCGAGCTTATAAAACTTGCTTAGGTTAGGCTTTGAGTCCAATAGAGAAAACATATACTATAAACATGAGTTGGGATGTCTAGCTATGTCGAGGAAGGTTCCACAACTATGTATAGTGGGCAATCAGTGTGAAGGTCCCACAACATATGGAGACAACTGAGAGGGATAGGAATCCAAGTTGGAGAAGCATGTAAGTGAGGATGCAGTGAAAACATGCCTAGCTTCAGTTCGGGTAACGGTATTATAAGGCGAGGTCACAGTAGATTGCTGCAAAGAGGCTAAAAGAGCCAAAGTTATCGTATGGTATGATGGGTCACTGTACAACATAGTGGGAAGATGAAGAGAGCTTAAGAAGAGCGGTAGAGATAGAGTTCTCATATAGTACGGTGGGGTCACAATACAATACGATGATTTTTGTCACTATACACTATGATGCTTGGACAATGACAATCTACTTAGGTTGATTTGAAGCTAACAACTAGCTGAGGGCTTTGTGCCTATAAATAGCCATTTCTTCACCTCTTCAAGGAACTTTTTGCTATTAGAATTAACTAAATGAGCCTAGATCGTGCCAAGAGTCAAACACAAGCACTAGAGCAAGATTTGAGAGATCTTTGAGTGTTTGTACGAGAGAAACAAGGTTCTATACAATTCTAGTGGCTAAAAACCCTATCATTCTATCGTGCAATAAACAACAAAACAAACAACCAAAACACAAGCACGGTAGCCACTAAGAGAAGGAAACAACATAACCTATGCAATTTCAATAGCTCAAAGGAAACAACAAAGGACAAAAAGCTACAACAAGAGAGAAAGGGGTGATGCTTTGATGTTTTCTTGAAGTATCGAAGGATGGCATCTCCCCAAGTCTCTGTTGGACCACTCCCGCAGAAGTCTAGATCTCTCCCACCGGCGGGAAGTCACGGGTGCTCCCCGCTGCCCCACGCAACACCTTATTCGAAGGCAGGCATGCACACAACAAACACGCTCTCTCTCTTGATGGCCTTTTCAACAGATGGCTCCAACTATGTACAAACTTAACGAAGTCTACCACAAAGTCCTTCATAACCTCAAACACTAACTCCTAACTGGTCTAGGCCTTGTCATAAACAAAGAATAACAAGCCAAGGTGCCCCTCTATAGCCCACTAGCCTATTAATGGATGAAACACTCCTTGTTACTCTCTCACGAGCACTCAAACATCTCTCAAATCTTGCTAGTGCTTCTTTTCTTTACACTTGGCTCAAGCTAAGGTTCATCGGGTATTCCACTAGTCAAAAGTCTCTCAAACAGCCGAGGGACGATTATTTATAGAGCCAACTGCTCACACTAGCCATTAGATCCAAATCAACCTATATAGACATTCACCATACTAACCACCGTACCGTATGGTGGCTGTCTTCATATATCCCTCATTTGTCGCCTCTATGAAGAATAGTACAATGACCTCACCATTGCGTATAGTGACCTCACCGTAGCGTATGGTGACTCCATCTCTAACAGTCAATCGTTGCTCCATTCAAACCTTCCTTGATGGTACAGTGACCCCACCATACCATATAGTGACTCTGGCATCCTTCTGTAGCCTATGCGTAGAATGGTACAGTGACTCTAGCTGTTGCTGCCCACTCTTGCAGCCTCTCTGAAAAATAGCACGGTGACTCCACCGTACCGTAGGATGACACTAGCACTTGACGTCTTCGCTACTCTTTCCTTCCATGCTTCACCAACTTGTCTTCCTCGACTGCTCTGCTATCTCTAGGTGCTTTGGGACTTTCATTCTTGTTGTTCACGACCTCTACACTAGTGAGACATAGCTAGACATTCTAACCCTCTTAATAGTATCCTTTTTTAATAGACTCAAAATCTAGCCTAACAATCTGTTCAAGCTTGTCCTTTTTTGTTCAAAGTTCTTGATCCATCCATCAACCATGTACTTCTTCATGGGTTCATCATTGGGTTGTTATCCACTTCGTCGTGGCATATGGCTCACGGATTGTTTCAATAAGAAGTAGGAGCTGAACTTAACAAGTGAGATCATATTGTCTAAATTACCAAGACATTCATACCTTTGGGCCTAATGATCACGAGGCTTACACCAAGACCGGTCATTGAGCTTCTGGCGAAGATTTTGAAAGTCTGCACCAGGTTTGTACGCGGTAGAAGCCTTTTGTTCATAGGGTCATCAAGAGAGAGTGCCTGAGTGTTGTATTACTTCATCACTAAGTTTTGCCTAAGGGCAATCCTTAGCAATTGCGTCAGAAATAATTACATTGGTATTCTAACGTTTATAGAAAAGACGGCAAGCGTACGGAATACCACTATAACATTTCACCTTGGAGTATTCCAGGGTATCATATTTATATCCATAGCGAAGATGCTTAACAAGGGTGTTGCATTTGATTTGTAGAACTTGATCATACTAAAGTATCATATACTCATTTAGGGGTAAATAAAGAGAGTATAGTTAGTGTGACACGAAGAAGAGAACCTACAATTCAAATTATTCTAGTATAGTGGAGTGGAAATGAGTCTAATACTAAACTAGACACTCAATGTACTTCTATGCATATACATATATAATAGTATACATACATGTCATATGTTAGCAAGAGATCATGCCTGAGACATATTGGGACACCGGTTTACTTTTAATTCAAGGAAAACACTCCAGCAATTATACACCTCTAACCTTACGACCGGATGTAGGGGATTACAAGGGACGAACAAGACTGTCACTTCCAGACGCCTACCCCTAGCTCCATCGGTCGCACGACATTCATGGATATTAGGCACGACACTTACATTCCTACTCTAAGCCGCCTGGCGGACCTTTGTCCTTCAACTAAAGCATACTCCGAAGAGCACAATGAACCAATGTCAAAATAATAATCAACTATATTAAGCATAAGACATATAAGTACCAGTACATATATAGTTATAACTATAACTAGCAAACTAGTATATAATCTAAGTATGCTCACATGACTATCACAAAGATAAACAAGAGCACTCAAACCATGTGAGGTATATTGCACAGAACCATATTTTATTGAAGTATCACAAAGGCTTAAGAAATAAAAGAGAATACTAGACTTATAACTATCCCTATGGAAAAACTACTAGAGAGCTATAAGAGCTATAGACTAATTTCTATCTCCACTAATACTAAAATGAGAGTGTGTTTCTGCAGGTGGAACTCCTTTTTATGTGTTGGAAGTGAGTAGAGGGGTCATATTTATAGTTGGAGAGGGCTTGAAATGAGGGGTTCTCCTTCATGCTCCTCTTTGGACCAGTTCGTACTACGAGTTGAGCGCCATGGCCTCAGTTTTACCAACTTTGGAAAGGCAGTAACTCACACCATGTCAAAGTGGGGCTTGAGTGGACCCACTGACAGGTCGACCGTTCCCTACTGGCCCCACTCGGATCCCACTTTGGCAAGCTGTCTGCCTTGTGCGCCCTGAGCGTGGGTGCAGGATGCCCATTGGTTTTCTCGGTGTTTTGGCACGTCTGGTGGGTCCATGAATTTGTAATTGATCGGAGTTGTGTTTCTTCACCACATGATCGAATTATGCCTTATTTTTGTGATAATTGCCCGCATGCACAAACTTTTCAAGTACATATGAAACTACGTTATTTTTAAACTAACATGCATGTATTAAATGCAGGTCTTTATTCATTTTCTAAGATATGTTGACAGTATTTTTGATACTTAACAACCATCAACACCTAGCATTGGTGGCTTACCTTTCAAACCAGGTGTTTGTCGAGGCTACGGGGACACCTGTGTCTTCACTCCTCAAGTGAAGCGCACCTCATAAAGCACCGTTACAGGAACAACAGAAGGGTTCGTTGCTAGTAGGATTGCATAGATTGCCTTATCGTTTTACTTTCTTTGGGGCTATCGTGCTCGTATTTTGTTTTGTTGTTTGTGAAACACTTATATGATAGTATTCTTAGCCAAAGAATTGCATAGAGCAGCTCGACAACGTTTTGGTCATTGAAATTGTTGTAAACAATTAGTCCCCCATCAAACATATTCAACCTCCCTCTTCTAAGTTTCTTTATCGTTACAAACGTCAAAATATTTGTGACAGAGAGATTATATGTTCTTATTTCCATTTTCTACAGCACCTGCTAGAGATGAGGTTGGAATTGGAGAACATAGCAGCTGAAAGCAATTGGAGATGATGGACTCTCCAACACCTACAAATGTGCAAAAACGGTCATGCAAAGGAACACCATATGATAGCCTAAAAATGGTGGGAATTGCTGCTAACCTGCTTGAGCTCCAAAAGCATTGAAAATTTGGTAGATACTACTCAGGTTGAAAATTGAAGATGAATTTGGTAGATACTACTCATGTTGAAAATTGAAGACGAATTTGTGGTGTTGATTGCTTGGACAACCATGTTGGAGACTCAGGTTTTGTTGGTTGTTTGGTTTTTTTAGTGCTTGAACTTAGCAGAAGAGTGTTTAGCACATTTGTAGATGAGTTGTCCATGTTCTTAGTTTCATGTTTAAGAATTGAATCGATGTTAGCATGATCATATGATGATAAATATATACTCCTCCATTCCATTTTTACCTGTCATTTAAGACAAGAGAAAAGAACTAAAAAACAACTACAAGCAATGTCCGAACGACATACATAAAAAAACGGAGGAGTATAGCACAAGAACAATGGAAGAGTATCAACGGCTCTTCTCTCCGGCCGAGTTAGTACTTAAATTTTTTTTTTCTGTTGCTGCTAGTCGTCAGTGGTTCGAACCAACTTGTTGAATCGCTTTCCCCTTTGTGACAGGGATGGTTCAAACCATCCAATGGGTATGGTTCGATTCCTGTGCCTCATGTTTCCTCTAAGTTGGCCATGCTCTAAGGAATGTTTCAAACCATTAGGAATTGTTCATAGGTCCTACAATTATTTTAATGGTTTGGAACATGTATAGCTAATAGCGTACATAGTAAGTATATATTTGGTAGCTTATAGTACTTATTAACAATTTATTTAGTAGCTAACAACTTTCTTTGTGATTTATAACCTTCATTAGAAACACTTTCTTTTCTTTTGAAGAATTAGATCCATTATATAATCTTAATGTAAATTGAGCTTAGTTAGAAGCCAGATTCAAATTCTAGAGATTAGAGTTGTATTTACGACTAATTATTCTTTCGGTAATAGGCGATGTCCTCAACGACAGCGAGATATCCATGGGGACTTCGTGAATCTGAAGAACAATTGGCTCAGTTTGTCATTGATGCTTGTATGGGGGTGGGGTATGCGTGCGTATATTTATAGAGGTAAGTATTTGTGTATATGTGTGAGTGTCTATATCTGTACTGTATTTAAGAAAATTATACTTAATATTTGCAAAGATACTAGACAAAGGCCCTGAAAAGCCCAAATTGCTGGAGATATGTTGACATCCAAATTGTCATAACTCACGCTTTCTTTTTTCGGAAATCCTCCTTTTCAACTGACAGAATGTTCAGTCATCCTCCTCGCATATATAAGGGCGACACGGACAGCAGCACGCGTGGCAAGCGGCGGCTCTAGGTGGCGGATGCGGCAGCATGGAGGTGACAGAGCCGAGGACGTGCAGGCGGTGCGGCGCGGAGGGCGTCGTGGAAGACGGATTAACGCCGGTGGCTTAGTGTGTCGGTTGATGTGGTCTCCATCACCGCTCGTTATAACGGAGGTTTGGGCGGGTGGTGAGGCGGCGACGGCGCCGTTGGAGCCACGGGTGGTCGGCGAGTGGTGGGCGGTGGGCTGCATGCGACGTAGACAAGTGCCGACACGGCAACAGATGCGTGAGGAGGACAATGACTCAATGGAGGGTCTGTTTTTCGATTAAAACATACCCTCCCTTCCTTTTTTACAGCACGGAGAATTACCGGGCCATCCGTCGTCCGTCATCAATCAAAACCCTAAAACACAGGTTTTAACCGCGCATCCAAACGGCGACCCGAGTGGCCGACTCCCTGAATTCCTTCACCGCCGTCTTAATCAAACCATGTCCACCACCGCCGCCGAAGCCGCCTCGGCGGTGCCGCCGTCCGTACTCTCCGCTGCCGAAGAAACGCTCGCGGCCACCGAATCCGTTGGGGACCACCTCTCGCAGCTGCTCGCGGCGGCGGCCGAGGACTCTGACGCCGTGGCCGAGCTCCCTCCTCTTCGCCGAGCGCGCGCCTTCCTCGCCGTGGCGCATGCCGCGACCTCCCTCTTTGCAGGCACGTTTATGCTTACGTTCTAGTTGCATCACTCTTACTTCTTTTTTTTACGTTCTGATTTTCAGCGTATCAATTTTGGGGATTTTTGCAGTGCGGCTAAGGTGTTCGGGTATTGACCAGAGGAGCACCCTATTAGGAAGGAGTTTGTAAGCGCTCTCTTCTTGTCCCGTTTCTGGAGTCCTTGCAGTACAATTAAGATTTTAGTGTTGTCAATTGGAACAAAGATGGGATGGTTTCATATGTTGCATGCAATTGATGCGCACGAATTTTCATCTTTGTTTGTGAGTTTACTAGCAAATTACCCGTGCGATGCAACGGGAATAAAAAAATATCATAAGGGTTTTAGGTGTAATTTCTTTATCAAATTTGAAGTATAATTGACAGTTTGTATGTAATCAAAATTTTAATTGGGTGATTTGAGCATCATAGTGTCATCACAATGCTGAAACCTTTTAATCATGATCTAGTGAATTACCACCAGTGAAGCTAGAGTAACATCAATTTAATAAATTTAGTGGCCATAATAAGACATGGACACTACTCAACAACGAGATCCGAACATCAGCTAATAATAAGTTCACACGCGGCAAAAAGGTCACCAACCCCGTGTGAGGATATTCACCACTAGTAAGAACTCGCTCACAGTAACCATCCAATCTACCATAATCATAACCGACCACGCCGCTTACTATTCTTTGCACCTCACGGTTGCACACGTATGCCATGAAATTTCTATATAAAAAATATATGTTTTACGTTTAGTCCGTACCATCAAAAAGAAATTATTGCAGTCGGGCTACTACAGCGGCAAAACCACTGTCATAAAAGATATTAAATCCTTATTATCCGTTTTTAAGTAGTTATACAATATGGCTCAGGATAATTTCTAAGATGATGAAAATTGAAAGAAAACAACTGGACAAGCTATGTGCTGTGTTCCTTGGCATACAATGCAATATCATAGTGGGCCACAACTCTATTGGCCCATGACGGAGAAGAAAAGTTAATCTAATGTATTAAAACATGTTCGTGCTCCTCTGCCCAGAGTCCAGACGCCATTGGCGTGCTCGGGAGCTCGATCCAAGCATGGGGTAGACGTGGGGACAGGGGAAAAGATAGATAGGGAGGTGGAATCAGATCGTTGGGCTATGGTGGGTCCATTTGAGTTGGAAACTCAGGGTACGCTGACCATGAGAACCGCGATGTATCTGTTCCTGAAAAGAAGAATGACCATGGCGGGTGGGACTTAGAGCTCTTGACGCAATCCCGGGAGGATGAGGGGTGAGGCAATATCTGCTGTTGGTAAATGCAGCACGGGTTGGCCCACCTGCAATAAATAGATCAAGGCGCCTTTCTCTCGGAGGTATAACTCCGTATGTTGTATTGTCAAAAGGAGTCCACCTCCCGTGCGTGATGACGGACGAAAAAAGAAGGCGGACGACGTGTAAGAGAAATAATAAGTAGTAGAGATTAAAGGGAAATATTCTATGTTGATAAATCCTGGGTGGATATTCTACGCCCACATCAGCAGTAAAACGTTAAATCTTTTTTTTTTCAGCTATTCTATTTCTTATGTGGAAGTTTCCTTGCAAGAGAAAGGGGATATCTAAATCCTTAGGATTAAAAATTAGCCTGATTTTTGGATGCTAATTGGGATGATTAAGCATGAGCTAATTGCAAGAATCCTGACTAATTGATGAGTATAACCTCTTGTTCCTAATTATCATATGATTATCCCATTGTTACTGTAGCGTAATTTGGGCTAATCATGTATTAATTAGGATTTATGCAATTAGTTCATATTTACTGTTCTGAATTTGCACTTAAACATTGGATTATCGATTAGTCCTGTTGGATCCAAACAACCCCAAAGTGTCCATGTAGGGACATTTTCTTCAAAAAAAGAAAAATTTTATGTAGGGACATGGAAGGGCAATTCTTTTTATTTAGCTATTTTGTCAATTATTCTGCTACATCAAATGCAAGTTTCATTTAGCGTAAAGGTTTGATTTTTTTTTTTAATGTGGCCATTACTTGAATGGAAATGCATCCAATTTTTTGATTTGCTTACCATCATTGGAACTTTCATTTCTGAGTTCTGGTACTATTTTTTGTAGGAGAGGTTAAGCCTATGGCAGGAAAAATTAAATCGGTTTGAAGACTGGGACAAGGGTACTTATCTTATCTGCATTTGCCACATATGGTTTATATGCAGCGTTATGTAATGTCATTGCTTCTTACTTCCTGAACTGCGTATTGCAGCGCCACTGCGACCTACCACTACACTGAATACACAGGCAGCAGCCAGGTTCATTGGGCACTCACTGTCCATTTGACATCAGGTACATATTTGTCTGTTAAATCTGTATGGGTGCTTTGGTCATGGTGTGGACTGATGTTTCATTATTGTTGTTTCAGATCAGAAGAGGAGCATGCAAGCAATCAGTAGAGGAGGAAAAGTCTGGTCTGGGCAGAAGAGAAAGCCAGAACCCTTGCCAGAGAGGAAATCTGTTCGTGCTGCTGCAGAAGAGTTTCTTGCAAAGGCTGCTCAGGAACTTATGGGGAATAATGACAGCACGGTGAAAGCCCTGTTAGACTCATTCCTGATGAAGATGAGGACTAGATTAATGAATCAGTTATATAAGTCTCCAGGTATGCACTGCCATTTATATGCATAAATAGTATTTGTTATTACTACAAAATAGGTCTGGTCTGAGTATTTATATGGTGAAGATGAGTGCCTTTGTGTTACTATGGGTGTTGAATATTTAGCAAAAACCCATGCGTTGACCGCTGAGTGCCATGATGTAATCACCTATGGTGCCAAATTTACATATCGTCATATAATTTCCCAATTGATTCCAAATTTATGGAATGCCAGGAACAGGTCATGTTTTATGGGATACTAATTTATTGTACTTTTTTTTCAGAACATGGCTTGTTCAAAAACAAAACCATATGGTTTATATGCCTGAACTATGTTAAAATGAAACATGGACGTATTCAATGTTTAGAAATTTACATTTAACAAAAACACCTACATTTTTGCTATTCCATCAGGTCAAGGTATCCATTAATTAGGCCTCCTATCTGCAGAATCACTACCAAACCAATATGCATTGGTTCAACATTAGTAATTTTTGTCCATATTTTACCATGCATGAGCACTCATCTTGTACGAATCCTATAGCATGACCCCTTTTATCTTCATGAACATGCTCTTCATGACTTTGAGCTAATCTCTTAATCCTATGTTGTTGCACCCTGCACATCCTCGGTTAAAATCCTATATTTAATGAAGGAATCTAAGATTCAAATTATCATTGGAAAATAAAGATTAGGGAGCTCTATCAAGAAATGTAGTTGGAAAATAAACTTCTTTTTCTTCCTAGGTTGCGGACAAATATCCTTCTAGGCTTAAAAACTTTTAGGCCTTCTATTGCGATTTGGAATAAAATATTCATGCTACTTTCATCAAAGCAAACCACCCGTTTGTAATGTCGCTTTATGCAGTAAAAGTAACAAGTTTTGCAACCATCAAACATCAATCTATATTTTTTACTACCATTTTATTGGAAACACACGAAAAGTTTATTGTTTTGTTTTGATGACTCATGCTGGCTATTTTCTTTCTAAAACGATAAGGGTGCTTATTAGGTGATCATGAGTTGATGCAACATTTTTCGATTCTTTATTACCTTCCATTATGTTATGTCCCAAGGTAATGAAGTATGCCCTTGATCAAGAAAAAGATTTATGATAAAAGGATGGACAGTAATATTTTGGAATAGTTGTAGAAAAATGCCATCATAGTATCAAGAGGCCTCACCTTTCAATTGCTCTATAGCGGCGCTACTTGGTTACCTAGGGTTTGAGAAGTGAGGTCTAGGCTGGCAAGAGTGGTTCACAGGCATGTTGCGACGGGCTTCACCCTTCGACGTGAATTGTTTGAGAGATGCTGGAGGGGGTAGTGGGCAAATTGAACGTATAGTAGAGATAAAAATCTAAAGTATAGTAGCGATAAAATTATAGAATCAACAGTATAGTGTTGATTCCGGTCCAAACCAACTTGTAGGGGCGGGCCCTCCGGGTGATGGCTACCTAAGAGAGTACCTCCGGAAGGTCTAGAGGAGAGAACTGAGAGTCCTGCGAACTAATGACTGAATGGTTATTGAGCTTTGTGTCCAAGGTCCTCCATACCGTACAGAGAGATAGAGTTAGATTGCCCCCTAAGGTAGGTGGGTATTTTTATAGCCTCCTAGCCACAACCTTCCTAGCTTAGTTTATATTTGTGCCACCATTATTTATCTATTTATGGGTAGTTAGTTTAATAATGTTATAAATCTGGTACAAGGCCTTCATGGGCCTTCCATCTAGCTAGGGCATGACTTAATAATTCTGCAGGCCTTCGGTGGCCCGCAAGGGCGTCAATGGGCTTCCCCTAGGATCCATCTTAAGTAAGGTATAGATTACTGCTTCTGCATTTGAGGTTACTTAGGATCATCATAATTGTTAGGTAGTATAACTGTATCTGCAAGAGGCAACTATGTAGGCCGTGATGAACACCCATGAGGAAGTCAGAAGAATGTAACGATAAACCTCCTGCCATGAAGTGGATATTTAGGCCTTATGCTTTGACTAGAGCTCTAGAGGTATTGGGAGGAATTAGAGCAATTGTTTCTTCATTGATTGATTGCTTTGATACAAATGACTTGTCTGCTCTCTTTATATAGGCCCGGCCCAAATAGATCTACTTTGAGGGCTACTGGTCTGTTTGGAACCTTGTAGTTTATTTCCTTTGTAATGTATTACAGTATTCTCTTGTGCACAAGAAAACCCATGTAATGCAGGCCCCTGTGAGTTGTTGTTTGGGTAACTAGGGGAAGGTCACACCGGGTCTTTGCATCACAACAAGCTCGTGCAGTCGTGCTACTGATAATTTTTTTATATTTTTTATTTTTTATCGAGGAAGATGAGCCTCGAAGTTCAAAACACAATGGACGACCAAGCTTAGGAGCCATGACTCTCTTAGTGCAGTCAGAACATAAGTTATTTTAGAAGGATGGAGGTCAACTAAACCGACCAGTCTGGTGAATACTCCCTCTTTTTTTTAAATTGTTGTTGCCGTTTGATTTTGACCGTCAACTTTGACCATTCGTCTTATTCAAAAAAATATGAGTAATATCAAATATTTTGTTATGATTCGATTTATCATTAAAGGTTCTTCAGACATAACTTTTTAATTTTATACATTTGAGCAAATTTTTTAAATAAGACGATTGGTCAAAGTTGACGGTCAAAGTCAATGGTGACAACAATTTTAAAAAGGAGGGAGTACCATTCTGACTCACAGTTTCTGAAGAACTCTGAGAACTTGATTGTTGCCAAACTTGATCCTATCTCAGTTAAATTAGAAACAATAATCTTACAATTGAAGTAGAAGTAAGGCCTCCTTCAGTGTTGTCAGCTTCTTCTTCTGTCTTTGTGCATCAGAAGCAAGATCAGACTTGGAGGACCAAACTACATGAACCTGAACAAGTTTGGTTGCATATAATCACTGGAATTGCATTAGAAGTGGAGCTGAAAACCAGGAAATTATACTAACAACCAGCTTTTTTTATGCTTTGATGCTGCTATGATTTGCCAACCAACTTAACGTTCCGAACCCATAAAAATCAGATCAAGTACATAAAGCACCACGATGCGGAGGAGCAAGACTTGCAGTAGAGACTGGCAGCAGCAAGGAGGAGCAGGTGGACGAAGCCCATGAAGCCTACCGGTGTGGCCGCCCATGCATGTTGTTCTGCTTCGCTTGATCGGGGCCGGGATAATTAGGTTCTTGCCACGGATAACCGACGGCATCCAACATTAACCATTAGTAAATGAAGCATCCAATTGATGTCACGAATTTTCTACTTGGCATCCAATATTTGCCATTACGTCATTTTCTTTTCATTTATTTTATTTTCAGCCTAAAACATGACCGGAAAGGACGAATTTAGCCCCAAGCTTCTTCCTCAAGCTGCTTGACGCAATGCACGTGCGCTCCCATCGGCACCGCCGTCACCTGTGCTGCTATGGCCGCCACAGCCATCGCCACCTGTGCTGCTGCAGCTGCCGTACCCACCGCCGACGCCCGCCGTCGTGGCCTGTGCTGCTGCGCCTGCCACCGCGCCCCTCATCGCGCCCATGGTGCTGTGCCCGCCGCATGCTGCCACCTGCTGTGCCCGCCGCATGCTGCCACCTCCACCGACGCCCACCGTCGCCGCCCATGCCACGGCCGTTGAAGCCCGCCATCCACCCGTGCCGCCCACGCGGCCACGCCGTCATCGCCGCCCATGCGCTGCTGCCGATGCGCGTCGTCAATGCCCGTGCTGCTGCGGCTGCCGCGCCCGCCGCTAGCGCCACGGGTGTGCAGCCTGGGCCGCCGCTGTCTCACTAGTTGCTCGCGGTGTTAGAAGGTTAGGGGCAATATAGTCACTTCGGATATGATATCAAGCTAAAAAAAGTTGAAAAGAGAAGTGGTAAAAATGAGTTCTAAAATGGACAAGTAGTGGTATTGTTTGGATGCTTCATTTAGTAATGGCAAATCTGGGATGCCGATGTTTAGTAGTGGTAAAAATCTAATTATCCCGATCAGGGCCAGGGAGGAAGGATATCACATTGAGACCCCACTGGCCGCCGTAGGGTAGATTGGCATCTTCAAGAGTAGGATTGCTGCTGCCGCCATTCCACATAGGCGCCGGCGCCGTGGGAGATCGCCAGCTCTGGCCATCACCGCTGCCAGCTCTGAGGGTAGATCTCGTCGTTGTCGTTGCTGCCGCCTGGCCCTATTAAGGAGGCAAGAGAGAGTCAGGGCTCGGGAGCGAGAAGAGCCTGAGAAATCTCATTTTCCTTTTCGTGCGTCGAGAGGTGATTTCTTTTTCCGATGATATCGCTCTAATCTGCCGGAAAATTAATGCTCTGACCGGTCTTCCAAGCAGTTTTGTCCAATATAACTTGGAAAAGTATTAGGCTGGTATTTTACACTGGTTTTGGCCCAATTACTTCTTTTCGAAACATGCCCCAAGGGTGAGAGTATGGTGCCCCAGTTGTGCCCAAAAGGCCTACCCATAAGATCTCCATCCCTTTCTCCGAGACAGCTCGTCTGGAATGAG
This sequence comes from Oropetium thomaeum, assembly GCA_001182835.1. Lineage (NCBI taxonomy): Eukaryota > Viridiplantae > Streptophyta > Magnoliopsida > Poales > Poaceae > Oropetium > Oropetium thomaeum. Next base: position 24,071 of record LFJQ01000511.1, read on the forward strand.
CCTAAAAGATAAGCCTTTTACACCTCGGCTTATATTATTACTATACAACATGAAAATCTTAAATGAATGTGAAGCTTTTATTCTAGATCTCTTTCTCTTTCTCTTTCTTCCCTACTGAGGACCCCATTCAGCCGCATCCAGCAGGAAGGGATAAAAGCCTCAACCCGTTGCATGGCTCTGTTTGCTCGCTTCCTTATCCAGAAGATGGTGGCAAGCATGAGACCAGGAAGCTTGATGATAGAGGTGCTGCTCGCCCTGAATTTTGCTAGTGCTAGGGCTTGGCGGACATCGGCGATGCTTAAAAGCTGTTGCTGCTTCCTATGTACATGGTGGCCAATAGAGGCAGGCTCGCAGCGAACGACATCAAGCGGAGGCAACAAGATTTAGGGTTGTGGCATGCTCGACAACATTATACTATATTTCGCGCAAGGACGCTTTGCCATGTTTGGATTGTCGGAGTTGCTCTTGGCGGCTCCAGTCACAGAGGCCCGCATGGTGTGACTGGCCGTGGCGTGGGCACCAGAGGTAGTCCACTCCCACAACGAACCTATTTTTCCTCCACCTTTTACAGGTGCTAGCTGGACAGCCTGCCAAACTGATATATTGAGAAGATTC
>LFJQ01000512.1:0-24676 GCA_001182835.1 Oropetium thomaeum
AGAGGGGTCTCTTTAAAAAAAATCACTGCCCGGTCAACTGTGTCTTGACACTTCAGTGTCACGTTGGATGTTTTTAACGGGTTAATAACCCATTTGGACCTACGATGAACCAAGAAAAAAGTTTAGGGAGGCAAATATGCGTTTTGACAGTAGAGAGGGCTAGTTGACACACCCGGACAAGTTCAAGGGCCGGCTGTACACTTTACTCTATTTAGGCCTAGTCCCTCTGATGAATACAAGTGCTATTCATAACAACTTATTTCTTAGGGCACTTATTTGTGTCTTAACTCCTCCTATTTCTCAGGGCACTTGAGCTTATCAGAACACAATTACATACTAAAAATTCAAGCACTAATTTAGCAATCTGAGATAGTCTGCATAGAAGTTAACAAATAAGTAAAGCAGTTGAGAGTTTACTTGTTAAAAAAAAGTAAAGCAGTTGAGAGGATGAGAGCATACAGAGAGCAGCATTGATGGACTGCATATCCACTTCCCAAGATATGGATCAAACATTTCAACATCTGAAAATATTTCATTTCCATCTCCACCACCAATAGCGTATATTTTGCCATTAAGACTGATACCAGCAAGACTTCCTTTCTTACGGTTCAACGAGGGGCATTCTATCCACTCATTATTCCTTGCACTGTAGCATTCCACTACCAAAAAAAAACATAAGTAAATATTTGCAACTCAAATTTAAAGCATATGCATCAATGATACAACAAAAAAATGGGAAAACATATAAACAATACAGTGGTATACCTGTGTTATACCATGACATGCCATCTCCACCGCCAAAAGCAAATATATGACCATCCAATGTAGCAGCAGACGCATATGAGCGGGGAGAACCCATTGGTGTGAGACCCACTAGTACGTCTTTGTCAGGAGTCAGGGAATCAAGAGATGATAACCAGGTCACACCGTTATAACCACCGATTAGGAATATTGATGGTTTGGCCAGGTTATTGCATACACATCCAAGGTGAGGCAACGCAGAGTCGAGTTTGAATTGTAACTCATCTACAAGGTATTCCAGTTGCTGTACTTTCTTCCAGAGTCCTTGACTACTTCCGTCAATGAAAGTAGATATTGATCTGACCCAATCTGAAAACAACAAAATAATAAGATAATCTTACGGAAACAGTGTTTGCATAAACAAGAAATAATTGTCAGCAAAGCTTGTATTAGAAAATAAAGCTTGGCAAGAACACTACAGCAGGTAGATCTGAAAATAAGATTCATACATCAGCTAAAGGTTCATACCAGGAAAACATAGTGATTACTCGAGAAAGAACGTATATACCGCACTGCCCACATCGATTCTCTCCATGAATAGAAATACAAGGATTACAAATCATTAAAAGTTAAGAAAATAACATTATCAACTTGTTTTTTATTTGAAACCTAAGAACATGGAGGTGTCAAATAAGTTTTTCTTTTCGTTCACAAACCTGCTTCTTCTCCATTGCTTCAGTCCTCGTGGTTAAATCGGCAATGATTTGTATCAGCTACAAAGGAACACATAGAATAAATACATGAGAGAACTACATCCATTTTGTTACCTAATTGGTTAAGAAAGAAAGTTGAATATTGGAAAGTAATAGTAGCATGCACACCTCAGCAATTCCATGACATTCCTGATGGAGGTTTTACTTTTATCATCCATTGATTCCACCAATGAATCAAAGGAAATATTTGCATTGTCCTGTGACTCTTCAGGAACACATTGATTGCTATCAGAACAATCCTGGGATAACAGTGCTGCCTGCTGACGTTGAGAAGACAATTGTTTCAGCTTGTTCAGGATAGTCAGTTTTTCAAGCTGTGGCTCAACACCATTTCGGGCGCTATGAATATTGCTCTCTAGTGCATCAACATCCACAGGATCTGTCTGCACAACACGTGAATTCCCAAACGTGGATTCATCATGGGTATGTCCTCCATTTACATGACTGACAGCTGGATGATTGCATTCAACAAGCTCCCTACTTTGGTCAATAGTACTATATGAGGAATTTTGGATGACCTCATCTGGATTTGAATGAGAACCGAATTGCCTTTGAAGAATATTATCATCCAAATCTTCCCAATCAGAAACCAGTTCCCCAGATTCCTTCTCATCAGTATTATTAGAACTGTCTGTATCAGAATCAGCCCCACTACCTGGAACAGCACTATTTGCATTTGACAAAATGCTAAATGGATTGGTATGTTTTGAATTTTCTTTGACCTTCTTTGGATCAGGAGCAGCTGATGCCTTCCTTTTACTTGGTGGTGGTAAAGATGTGACGACACTTCTTTTGGTTGAAACAGCTGGAAGTTGTTTGAGCTTGCAGATGCAACTGACTTGAACAAGGAAATCAAAGCTTTTGTCTGTGCATGGTCCAGCTCAAAATAGAAGTAGTGCTGGGTATAGTAGTTGTCACTAATCACTGTTTTGTACTGGCTCTCCAATAATGGTGGATACTTAGTCCTAGTGGAAAAACGAACCTTCACAAAAAAAAACACAAAGAGCCATTTCACATGTAAATGAAAGGGGACAAACTTAATTACACAAGACACTCCACCTAACAAATGGTGCAATTTATTTATCGATACCTGAGCAGGAAAAGGTGTCCTTAAAGTGCCATCATCGCTCCAAGCGTATGGATCAATAGACGATCGCCCAGGACTTGCAGCCTCAAAAATACCATGGATCTTTCTGTCACTATAATTGAACAGAAAAAAGGCATGCCAATTTTCACATTCTTTACGTATGAATAATGCATCGGAGGCAGGCCTACAAAACAAGCATGAGAAAACAATGTAGATAAGGCAAGAAATTCAACAAAAAGTTAAATCGAATGATCAATTATATCATAAACCAAACCCAATAGTACTGCTAAAGCTAGCAGGGTATTGTAAGAACCCACTGATGGCGCTACAAATGAAAAAAGTACAGAACAAGGTGAAAGATTCACTTCACTCACCGAAAAGTTGTTTTGCAAAGCATTCTTCAATTGTTTCATGCTTGCAACCAAAGATCACCGCTCCAAGCTGGTTTTCTCGGAGATTTCGAAGCTGAACCCCAGGCTGGCTGTTCGGATGATGATGCGTCTGCATCACAAGATTGTAGGTCTCCCTTCGTCCAGCACCAGTGCCTCACAAATTCTGAGTTTGCAAAACACATATGTTCAAAACAAAATAAATATATTTAAAGCTGGGTATGAGTTCAAAACCAGGGGAGAGAAAAGGATATGACTATCAGAGTTTTGGAAACTCAAAAAGTTCCAAACATCAGCAACATATGCTTTTTCAATTGCAAACACTATGAAATGTACGAATTGGCACAGTTTACTCGTCGTTTTTCAGAAAATAACAAATAGCACAAGTAAATTCCTCAGAAGGATGTACAGAGCGCCCACTTTAAGCCAGCACATAATAACAACATTACCACTTGTCCATAGTTGAATAAAGAAAATTCTAATATCACAAAGCCATTATGCAGCGTAACAGTCAAACAGCACCAAAAGGTTGAACTGAAACAAAATTTTATGGGAAAATGATGTCACAAACATAACAATCAATCAAATATATTTCCAGTTCCAAGATTAAACCAAAAGCATATGCACCAAGTAAACTCAAACCTCTATACAATGTGTTATCTAACTGATCAAACGCACTACAAAATTAACCAGACATCTTTCTTGGACCAAAACCAAAACTCAAACCCATTCCCCCAGCAGACTAAATTGTACTACAAACCTTGGGAATTATGCTCACAGAAAAAGGTGTGCAACGAACCAATTAATGCACATGGGTATCTGAAATCAGCCAACGTAATCAGCGAACGGTCATAGAAGCTACACATAGAAGCTACAGTGAAATAGTGGAATCAAGCAACAACGATTCGAGTGAACAACGTCACTTCTTAGAAGGATGAGATCATCATGCAGAATCAATCATCCGAAAGGCATGATGAACAAACCGTTACCACCTCATCATGCCACAGGACGCACACATACCTCGCATCCGCAAGTCGTAAACTAACCAGATCGTGTATAGTTTAACCCGTTGCCACATCGTGAAACGAGGAAACAGTAAATGTTGTACTACTAAGTAGCACGCAGGCGCACAGTTGCGAACCAAAGATGCAGGCCATAAAATGGCGCTCAGGCACCCAACCAAAAATCAGCGCGATTGACCGCGACAAAGAGGTAAACAACGCAGCGGAGTAGCCATTCCACTAACGGGCAACCCCGCCGGTACCCAAAAGCTTAGTCGTTGCTAAACCCTAAACCCAAGTGATCAGCAGTGGTAAACCCCATATCATCACCAAATTAAGCCTTCGCAACCAACCACGCCATTCCGGCATCCCTCCCGTTCCCATCCCACAACCTCGACACGCGCACGCACGCACGCACACGGCACACGCCAACAAGCGCAGCCCGAACAAACACACGCGAGGAAATTCCAGAAATCCGTCGGAATGGAGCGAAATCCGCCGAGGAAACAAGGCCCCCGCGGCCGTTCCAAGCGACGCGCGCGGCCGATCGGAGACGTAGGAGAGGGAGAGGGAAGGTGATCGCAGGGAGGCAGCGCTCACCGGATTGCGTGCGGCGAGTGCGCTCCTCCGATCCGAGCTCCGGCGAAGGGGGCTTGTAAGTTGTAAGCGAAGTTTGCACAAGAATGCGTCGCGGTGTTTTGGTTTCGGTATTTAGCGTTGGTTAGCTCCCCCTCGCTGTCGCTGCCTTCTGGACCACCCTCCGCCGTGCCCCGCTCACCTCACCACCACCTCACCGCGCGCGTCTGTGCAGCAGCGTACGGAGAGAGCTTCTTCGCCTGAAGGTGGCAGTGGTGGGGCCATGGCATGGGGTCGTCACCCCAGTCAGCGGGCGTGGTTCGCTTGCCTTACTGAATGTCACTGACATATGGGGAAACGGCCCTGCCGTTCGTTCTGCCGTTGGTGGGCGAGCAGAGGAGCCGGGCCGCGTTCCGTTTGGGTTTCCGCTTCGACTAGCTGCGGTGCCCGAGCGTTTCTCCAGCCGGTCCCGCTTTCCGTTTTCCTTTTTCTAGTATTTGGAAACGGCAGCTTTGATCCGACTTTTACCGTGAACCCGTCCATTCGTTAAACGGGGACAAAAGGGAAAAAGGGCTTCCTAATCTTCAAGCAATCCGTCTATCAAGATGTGTTTTTGACTGGCATGCTGCTGTAAATAATCAGCACGCAAAATCATAATTCCGTGATCCTTTTCAATTGAACAGAATACTGAACAAACATGAATCTATTGAATCATACTATCTGCCCTACACGGATGTGTTAGTTCTTACATACTTCATTCATGAATAATTGACACCACTTTTTTTTTCAAATTTTGACCATTCGTTTATTAAAAATAAAATTAATATAATATATTTTATTATAATTTAATTTATTACTAACATATTTAAACTAAAATTAAATTTTATATATTTAAACTAATTTTCTAAATAAGACAGATGATCAAAGTTTACAAAAAAATCAACAGTGTCGATTATTTGTGAACAGGGAGTACACTAAACACACGCTAGCCTCTTATTATTGACACTACCAGATCTAACCGAGAACAGAAAACTGAATAACCTAATAACCAGTCTGCTCAAACATCAACTTCAAAGTTACACACTGCCATGTAGATAAGCCGGTAGTTACCAGAGTAGAGATAAGCAAAACTTTCTCCATTTCTTTTAGCATTTCCTATCTGACAAAAGGTTCATCCGCCCAAACTGTGGATGTTTGGCTTCTAGTAGTAGTCTATGAAGGGTAAAATTCTGGACGACCCTGTCTATCATACCATGTCAATACATCAAATATGTTGATATGAGCCCCAACCTTCAAAGAGTCATTAGTTTAGGAGCAACATGTCAAGACCAAATTAGATGAATCTTAAATTCCAAACTAGCAACTACATGACAACGGCAGATGCGAAGGATCTCTTCCCAATTGAACTGAAACTAAGGACTGACCAGCCCGAGCCTGCATTTGTAGACTTCCACCTACAGCAAAGAAAGGGTTATGTTTTATAGAACAGAGGAATGTTTCTAGAGAAGGTAATCGTTTGTTAAGTGCGTGGTTGCTTACAGTATCCAGAATCTGCACATTAGACTGCATTCCACCAATTAGGAACATATTATCATCCAGATTAACAGCAGCACGTATCCTCTAGGTGTGTGCATGGGATGACCCATCCTCCAGGCGTTAGGCGAGGATCATAGATCTCTACGCTAGAGACCATACGTCCCCCATCATAAGCCGCCCATGCATGCCTGAAAAGTCAGTCAATATGCCAGCTAAGTTCTCGCAAAGATATAAGAGAACAATGAACAGTCATCTATTCAGGAAGAAATTTAAAGAGAAGTTACTAACAGCGACCCTCCCAGCACAGATATTGCATGACATCCTCTCCTTGTGTTCATACTTGGAAGCTTAACCCAGAAGCCCTCCCTTGGATCATACCTTTCTGCTGTTCTGTACATAGCGTTGTTTGCTGCTATTAGTTTCAGAAACGTATACCATGAAATGATATTAAGGAAAATGTTTAATAGATCTTACTCCAAGTACATGTGTCCATCATAACCACCAGCTGCATAGATTGCACCATCCATTTCCACAGCAGCAAGAGCAAATCGCTGAAAATATTGTCAACAAACCAAGAGAATGGTGTCAAGATTATTAGAAGTCATAAATTGCTCTCTTAATTGTACTAGTGTTCTGAAAATTGTTTAGTAGCTTGTCCAACTATCCTACTTGTACATACTAACAAAATCTAGGCAGGGGACATAACCATTTATGCCATGAACAAAATAAACTATCATGAGACTGATTCTTCACGCAGAAGCTATAAACACGATAGGTTGTCCAAATATATAAATAGTACCAACGATAGCTTAACCAAATGTATATTTCTTATATGCCTTAATTCTTACTAGAATCTACAGATTATCAGCAAACAATAATACAGTCTCGAAGTTCAAGGGAAACTGAATATAAAATCAATGCTCTTGAAGGGAAAAGCACTACATTAAAGTATTTTAGAGACATCAAGAATCAATAATGGGTAATTATGCATGCAACTGAGAGGCTGAAAATCATACAGAGAACAGCATCGATGGACTGCATATCCATTTCCCGAGATATGGATCAAACACCTCGACGTCTGAAAAAGTTCATCTCCATCCCCCCACCAATAGCATATATTTTCTCATTAAGACTGATTCCAGCAAGGCTTCCTCATACGATTCAATGAGGGGCATTCTGTCCATTCGTTATTCCTCAAACTGTAGCATTCCACTAACCAAAATAGAAAGAAGTAAAATATCTACAACCAAAGTCTAAGGAAGCATATGTCAAGGTGTTTACCTGTATTATACCATGACATGCCATCTCCACCTCCAAAAGCAAATATATGACCATCCAATACAGCAGCGGATGCATAGGAGCGGGCATTACCCATTGGTGTGAGACTCACCAGTATGTCTTTATCAGGAGTCAAAGAATCAAGAGATGGTAACCACGTCACACCATTATAACCACCGATCAAGAATATAGATGGCTTGGCCAGATTATCGCACATGCTTCCAAGATGAGACAATGAAGAGTCAAATTTAAATTGTAACTCGTCTATAAGGTATTCCAGTTGCTGTACTTTCACTCCTGAGTCTTCAACTACTTCCTTCAAAGAATGTATATGTTGATCGGATCCAATCTGGGAAATAGACAAATCTTAATCAGAGTCCTGTGGAGACCGCTTGCATTGCCTAACAACAAAATAGTGCTAGTAGAGCTTGTATCATGAATACATTTGGCAAGGAAAAGAAACAGACGGGCAGATTTGTTAAACTAAAGCTATCCATTCAACTCCATTCAGATTCCCCCCAAAACAATATTACAAAACTTGTCTGTTGCTTAAGTCCTGTACCTAAGCTAAATGAGCCATATAAGAGAGAAACCTGTATACTGAGCTATTTAAAACTATCACATGACTAGAACTAAAAGGAATAGAAACATAGTCGAAATTTTCTTCTTCAAAAAAAAAAATACATACAGTCAAAATCAATAAAGTTGCAGAATAAACTCATTTATCCATTTTGTTTCCATTGGAACAGAAGTCTTATTTCTTTCTTATAATTGTTTCACAATTTAAAACCCAAATGGAAGGCTCAAATCAACTTCTCTTTTCTTGTGTTAGAGAAGAAATGACAAACCTGCTTCTTCTCCAATGCTTCAGTCCTCTTGGCTAAATCAGCAATGATTTGTAATAGCTACAAAATAAATAAGAAAGAGTCACGTGAGAGACTACACCAATTGGGTTAGGGGATGGGCTATGAAATGAAACTGGACACTGAAAATAAAGAAGGCACTAAAGGAATAATATATACACCTCACTGACCTCAGCATTCCCATGGACATCCTGATACGACGATTTATCTTCCATTGTAGCACCAAATGTGTCACGGCAAAGTTCTTCATTTACCATTGTTTCTTCAGGTACACTTTGATCTGAAATATAATCAACAGAGTCCTGGGACGATACTGTTGACTGCTGCCGAAGAGAACAACTCTTTCAGCTTGTTCAGGATATTCAGTCTTTCAGGATTTAACCCTTCACCACCTGGTGTAGTGTGAACTGTATCTATTTCCTCAACACTTGAAGCAGCTGTGTGCTCTTGATGTGACTTTTGAAGCTTTGATTCATCAAAAGTGTCTCTTTCTCCACTCGCAGACTTATTGACATCTGGAAGATTGCATTCAACAAGTTCCATTCCTTGGCAAACAGTTTTTACTGGGGACTTTTGAAGATATCATCATCCAAATCATCCCAATCAGAAACTACCTCTGCAGATCCCTTCTCGTCTGATTTTTCACTTACAGTAGAATTGTCCGCATCAGATCTGCCAAATCAGCCCATTTACGTGAAACAACACCATTTGCATTTGACAAGATGCTAAATGGATTTGTGGGCACCAGTTGAACTTGTATTGACTTCTGTGGTTCAGGAACAACTGACGCCTTGGGTAGAGATACAACAGGACTCCATTTGCTTACAACAGCTGGAGCTAAGTTCAAGTTAGTAGGAGTAAGAGTTTTTGAACAAAGAAACCAAAGCTGTCGTCTGTGCATGGTCCAGCTCGAAATAGAAGTGGTGATCGTTATAATAGTTGTCAACAAGCACTTTTCTGATTGGGCCTCCAGAAGAGGTGGGTATTGAGTCTTCATGCGAATATGGACCTGAAAAACAGAAGGCAGTTTTCAAATATAAAAAAGAAAGGAAAGACATATTACTATAATCCGACTAAAGGAAAGTGCACTCATTTAGGTATCAAACTCATGGTACCTGCGCAGGGAAAGCGGTGCTTAAGGAGCCATCTTTACTCCAAGCATATGGATCAATAGATATCTGACCTGGACTTGCAGCCTCGAAAAGACCATGGAGCTTTCTGTTACTGTAATTGAACAGAATAAAGGCAATCCAGGTTGATGTTCCTAACATATGAATAGTGGACTGAAGGGAGACCTAATGTGCACAGGTAAAAGAATAGTTAAGAACAGAAATTCCAGAATTCCATAAGATGTAAAACTTCATGAACCAAACATTTACTCCCTCCATATTTGTTTTTCTTAACGCTCAGACAAAAATATTACGAGTTCAAAACTAGTTCAAATGAGTTGTCTGAACATCAACAATTTGCATCCGGATGTACTACATCACTATGTAAAGTATCATCATATTCTTGTATAGAATTACAAGGACATGATTAAGAGAAGACAAAGGATGATCGACGGTGCGACAAATGATAAAAGTCAGGGTAAGACGTAAAAGGTGCATTTCACGAACCAAAGAGCTGTTTCTTGAAGCATTCTTCCATCGTATCATGCTTGCAACCAAAGATCACCCCACCAAGCTGGTTTTCTCGGAGATGGCGAGCAACGTCCCCAGACTTGCTATTAGGGCGATGCGTCTGCATTGCAAGGCTGTATTCCTCCCTTTCTTCCAGAACCTTTGTTTCACACATGGGAGTGTGTAAGACACAAAAGTAGATACCATGATATCAAAGGGATAACACAAGCTATGAGTTCATAATTAGGGAACATGGCATGCATTTATCACACATTTTGAAACTCAGGTTTCCAAAACATTGTGAATATATGATTTTTTTTTTTAAGAAAGTACGAACTACTTGAAATTAATTCAGGTTGCATTCTATGCAGAACAAAGAGAGAAAAGGAAGTTCATAGCTGTAAATAGTGTCATGGCTGTAACAATCAATCATCATTCTAGTAACTTACTAACTCCAAAAGTTTAAATCAAGAGCACATTTTAAATAAATCATTGAACTAGAAACTCTCTGCATAGAAGTACTATCTAAGAGTAAGGCTCGAACTTAATCAACAATTGCAAATGCCTCCCCTATCCATCACCTAATAAAACAGGGGGGCCAAGAGTCAAGTCCGTCCTGAAAGGGTGCCCAAATCACTATACAAAGCTTGAGGAATCATCCAGTTCACCAATCTTAAACGTGTACAACCTAAATGTGACGCAGAAGACCAATTTGAAACCAATAGGGATATATGATCATGCAGTCACAGACGAAGCCACATTCAGAGTAATCAGTACTGTAAGTGTAAGATCGAGGATATCAGACAGAACAACCGCCACACAGCAACAATCAGGTAACAGGGACGAAGCACAGCATTGCCATCTCATCACCAAACTAAGTAAATTGTACTAGTGGTCAAAAACGCCACCTAATCGCACCACAGATATCGGATCAACAAATTATCCTACCACCTCAGACCCACAATCGCAAGGTCCCGAAATTAAGGCAACACGAAGCAGATAAATAACAGAAAACTGGAACAGCGGCCGACCAAATTGCAGAGTTTGGGCTACCTATTAGGGCCTAGGCAAAACCGAAGACCCCACAAACAAATCAGCCCAAACCAAAATGTGATACACCGCCAAATAAAGCATCCTAATATCGATCTGAACAAGCGCAACAGGAAGCATCCATATTCTAGCCTCCACTTTCCCCCAAATCATCAGCAGCGTAATAAAACCCAAATGTGCCTCCCAAAGCCAAAATTACCGCCTCTTTCCAGTCCTTGGAGGTCCCGACCACCACCATTCCTTGGAAATCGCCCACACGCAGACCGCAGAGAACGAGCGACCCCTAGAACCGCCCATAATTTTAGCCTCCCCTTAAACCCTAACCCCTAGCGATCAACAGAGCAAAACCCCAACGTGCCATCTAAACCGCGGGGAATGGACCGCCCCCGCCCCTCCTAACCAAACCCATCGCATTCCCCTCCACAGACATCTCTCCTCGCCGACCACATCCACACGGCGACCAAACCCCAAACCTGCCATGAACCCCAAATTTCGCAAAACAATTCCAGAATTTCGCCCCCAAATTAGAAGGGGAAAAGCCCACCGGCCCGTACACGAGCCACAAAACCCGTGGGTTCCAGAGGACGCACCTGATTGCTGCGATCCCGGAGCGGCTGGAGGCAGGCGCCGCCGCCGCCGCCTGGCTCTGGTTCCTCGCCGCCTTCTGGAGTGGGTGTGGGTGGGATCCTTTTCGGCGCGGCGGCCCTCACTTGCGTGTGCGCAGCAGCGTCTTTCTGCTTTGCGAGAAGCAAGGACAGCAGCACCGCGGAGGATGCGGAGGGATGGGAGTGTGTGTGCACGTTATATAGGACGGTAGCGGGTCGGTGGTGGGCTCACCTTGGCAGTGAGTGTGGTCAAACTGCGTTCCCTGCGCTGCGCGGCTCGGTGGAGCGGAAGGGCAACTACGACAGTTCTACAACAATAATTCACCATCAATAAAGAAAGATAAATGCTCCAGCAGTTCTGCAATAACCACATCTCCAAATTCACGCCACTCCGCACTCGCCTGTCACCGGATTCAGCAGCAACATTTCTGTCAGGGCATGTACAAAGGAGAACTTCTTCCTGTCTCTTGGACACATATATTCATATGGAAAGACACTAAACAACTGCAGTTATACAATAGAGAGATTCGACACCCCGTCTTTTAATAAATACATGTTAATTAATGGCTACATCTTTTAGGAAATCAATTGTGAACTTGTACTTTATATCATCATATATGACACTACATATATAGTTTGTTGATTACATATAAAAGAGTAAAAAGAAATTAAAAAACAATTCTATTTTTTGCCATAGCGGTTCCAAATGTGCTCAATTAGATCATTCTTGAGCTCAACATGTGTTGAGCGAGCACGAAATAGCCGCATTCCTCTGTAGAACTTGCGTAAAACATGGATTCGGATTGTTGCTCACTTCGGGTGGTAGTGCAATTGAGGCTTATGGATTCTCGTTTAAGTCCAAATGTACTCTTACTAGTTCCTTCTCATCTTTAACTATCATGTTATGAAGAATAACGCATGCTTGCACTATGTTCACGACGTCGCGCCTTTTCCACAAGCGTGCTGGACGATGAACAATATTAAATCGAGACTGTAAAACACCAAAAGCACACTCACATCCTTCCTCGCACTTTCTTGACGCTCTGCAAATAGTTTATCTTTATCCGTCTAAGGACCCCTAACAGTCTTCACAAAAGCTGCCCATTCCGGATATATTCCATCAGCTAGGTAGTACCCGGTGTCATATTGGTTGCCATTCACCGTGTAATGCACTGTTGGAGCCTCTCCCCGTAAACTTTCAATAAACAAAGGAGATCTATTTAGGACGTTGATATCATTATTAGACCCAGCTGTACCGAAGAAAGCATACCATATTCGTAGATTTTTCGAAGCGACCGCTTCAAGAATCATGGTAGGTACACCCTTATCACCACGAGTGAACTGACCCCTCTATGCAACAGGACATTTTTTCCAAACCCAGTGCATACAGTCAATGCTTCCTAGCATACCGGGAAAGCCACGAGATTCTTTCTCTTACACTATTTGTTCAAGTTCTTGGGCAGTTGGAGGGCGCAAGTACTCTGGGCCAAAAATTTTAATAACTCCTTTGGCAAACTCGCCCAAACACTCCAAAGCCGTGCTAGCGGCAAGCTTTATTTGATCATCCAATAGATCTGCCGGTGTCCCGTATGCAAGCATACGAATGGTTGCAGTACATTTTTGTAGTGATGTGATCCCTTGCCTACCGATAGCGTCCACCCTGTCCATGAAATAAGGTGACCAGTCACTTAGAGCTCTCGCTATTCTTAAAAAGAGCGGATGCCGCATCCGAAACCTCCTACGAAACATCTCATCCGTATAGATATGATTTTTTCTAAAGTAGTTGTTGAATAAATCCTAGCTCCATACTCACGAGTCCTTGGAACAAACCTTCTTCGGATGAATCTCCACGGACGACGCGTAGCGGACGTCTGATTTTGCATCGTCGCGAGCAAATTTTGTGAACATGAATCTAGGTACTCATCTTCCATCGCAAACTCTTGTTCGAAATCCATGTCATCGGCATCATCAGCTTCTATATCTTCATCAGCAGCAACTTCGATATCATCAGCAAAAGGATCTATAGCATCAAGATCATCTTCAATATCATCGGCACTCACATCTAAAACATCTACAAAATCATCTACGAACTCTTCATCAGAAGCAAATTGGTCTCTAAGCTCATCCATGGAGTTGAGTAGTGAATTGACAAATGTGAGTTGAGCTACACGTCGCCGGCGCGGTGCATGATGAGGATGGCAAGCACCTCGTCGCCCGCTCAACTCTCTCGGTGGAAGATTTCGATCTAGACGGAGATGAATATGGCGAGGAGGCAGGAGCGCGCGTCAATATTTGCAGCGGAGGAAAGAGTGCGTGGGAAGGATTTTGGAGTGGAGGCGGGAGCGGCGGCGCCGCAACAGATTCGCGTGGAGACGAGCCTGGAGAGCCGTGTCGTACAACGCAGTGCTGCACCGTCTTCATCGCCTCGGAGCAAACGAAGAAGCCGCCTCTTCGTGAAGAGACGGAGCGAGCGTCTCTCGCTCGGTGGAGGGACTTTTTTGCAAAATAACGAGGCCACGTCGGACGGAGAGACGCTGCATTAATCAGCGTTGTACATGCCCTCATCAGCGCCATACTACTCCCTCCGTCCCAGTGAACATGTCGTTCTAGCAGCCAGCACAGCAAACAAAAAAGCTAGGACCTGACGCTTCTGCTGTGGGACCCGTGACATCCATGCTATGAAAGGAAGGGAGATTGGGAGACGAAGGGTGCGAGATCCAGTCCGGAACGGAGGACGAGGCGTGCGTGAGAGAAAGACAAAGCACGTTATTGTGCCTCAACTAGTCTAAAGCCTACAACGACACGATCAATGGGACAAAAATTTTGAGCCAAAACGACTTGTACACTGGGACGGAGGGAGTATTTTTTTTTTTTCCTCTCTCTCTCTTCTTTTTCGACTCATAACCTTACTATTAAACCCAGGATATCGAGCAGAGCTTATATTCCAACGAGCCCAGGCGGTCAAAGCCCATCATAAGGCAGCCCAAATCTGTAGTCCAACTCGTTACATCGGCCATCGATCTGTTTGGTGTAGTCCAGATGTTGCCAGATTGACAGATGGGATGGGACGGTCAAGCTAGGCCCGTAAACCCACGAAGCGGCTCGAGTAATTATCCTACAAATCTCGGTCCGATGATGAAAAGAGTGGGTACGATCCAAGAAGGAAGAAACGGGACGTTTTCTGCTGCAGGGCCCTATTTATGCACGAGGCGAATGAATATGGCCCAGAGCCTGGATGGGCAGAAGTTGGTCGAACTCTTTTGGACCAGTTTCTTCCTGACAAGCGTAGTAACTCAGTTTTAGCTCAGCCCATTTGTTCTCGCCACCCAGGATTATGCGCGAGAGATGATACCAGGACTTTCGGCAATAGCTGCCATGGGTAGCGAGGTAGTATAAGACAGTTGAATACCAGTCACAAACGGGGCAGCAAACTGAAATTTAAGAGATGAAAAATCTTCTTTTTCTGCGAGCAATTAAGAGATGACAAATCTTCTGTTCTGGACACAATTTGTCCTATAACGCCAAGACAAAACACATGCCATTCTCTTTGGAAAAAAAAAAAGATCTGGATTTGAAATTAATCCCATCCTGGTTCATGGTAAATGAAAAGGAAAATGTTAGTGTACGATCGACCACTACATATGCCCTCGCGCGCCGAGATGATTGAAGATAGTACAGTTGGTTCCGTGATGCACACTTGACGGAGTCGGACCAGGATCGGGCTGCCTGATTTGGACTTACACTAGAAAATCAAGGTCTGTCTATACAACACTGAGTGTTTTAGGCCTTCCAACGCTTGAATTTTTTAGCCATTGATTTTAAGATCTATGGTTAAAATTAGATCCAACTTAGTACACTAATGGAAAATTCAAGCGTTTTCAAGTGTACCAACACCTGAATTTTTAATTACACCATCACCGCTTAAAAGTTACACCATCACAACACAAAAGTTGCACTAAAAAGTTCCTGTAATTTTTATATGACATGACTGTAACTGTAGCATATACTAACAGTAACTTTGACGTAAAAAAATATGTTTGGAAGGCGTTATAATATATAATTTTTTCCCTATATAAATTCTTTTAAAACATTTGTGGTACTAGAAATATGGAGCGAAATTTTGATGAACAGTTGGGAAAAAAAATGAATAGAAGAAATGGAACGGGGACGAAAGACACTAGAACCAGCCACGAGACCAAGGCCCGCAACATGTGACACCAAGCCACCAAGGCTAATCAGGAACGGGGACGAAAGACACTAGAACCAGCCACGAGACCAAGGGCCCGCAACATGTGACACCAAGCCACCAAGGCTAATCAGATGGACGGCAGCACGGATGCGAAGCATCGAACGCAGAAAAAAATCGAGCGCTTGAAGCCAACAAAACGCTCGAGTGTATATAGCAATACCGAAAATCAATCACCAATGAAAGGACATCCACACGGAAGGCCTCGTTCGGTTATTTTCAAGCCACTTAGTAGATTAGAGGAGGATTGGACTGTAATACATTCATTACAAATTAGTTAGGAATTCAACCTCCCTCATTTTCGTTTATTCCCTTCTAACACCGTCCTAGCCAAACAAGACCGAAGGGATCTTGAAGACAAACATTAAAAAAAAAAGCTAGTAGTACTAATATACTACAACCTTTATTTTTAATTATTAATCTTTTTATATAAATTTATATTAAAAGATTAACAATTAAAAAATAGAGGTAATATCATTGTTAGACATCAATATTCGCTGCTCTGGCCGCAGATCCGCTATCATCGGTGCCTCACATCGGTTGGCCAGTATTCAAGTATTACACCATGATGACAGTGTATAGTAACGTAGGACTAGGAGTATAAACTAATGTGAACTGATTTCTTGTATACACGAATGGGCAAACACGATGCTTAAAGACAGCAGCGTCAATAATTTAAATAGTGGTACTACTTTTATAAAATATTTGATATAGCTAAGTTCATTAAGGACTGAGCTAGTTATCTAGTATTCGAGACAACAACAGCTTGATTGTTGTCAATTTTGTACTCCTTCTATCCCATTTAGTTGTGATTTTAGACACCTCAATTATTATTTTCTTATTTATAATTCTTGTTTATCAATATAATTTTTTTTATTCGTAATATATCTCTATCTCTATTACTCTTCTTCTTGTTTTTTATGTCTATATTATTCTTTTTTTTTCTTAATCTCTATAATTAGAGTTAAAACTGTAAATAAAAAGGACGGAGAGAGGAGCAGTAAAAAGTTAAATAAAATAAAGATCCCAACTTACATTCAATTCGTGGGGAAAAAAATGATAGCTCTCTCCAATTAATAAACTGATTAAATTAATTTGCCCCCTAAATTGTAGTAGTAAAAAGTTTGCTGCAAATCCCTTCTGATGTTTTAGGTGTGAAATTTTGCACTGAGGCCTATCTATTCTTCGAAAATTTCCTTTTTTGTCTTTTTAAAACGAATATATAACTTTATTTTAGCATTTTTGTTAAAAGTATATGGCTATTTCTATTTGCACTCCACATGAATCGTCTGGTTGCATTGCATTGCACGTAGCGTAGCGGCAGGAAGCGCAAGCGCAGCAGACGACGACGAACCAGTGCATACGGGCCAGTCGGTCATGTGGCGGATGAATCGACAGTCACGTCCGTCGAGTCACCGACGCGACTGGTGACTGCTTACGCGTGGCAACTGGCAAGGCGTGTTGCATTTGCATCGTCGATCGATACTGTACACGCTTGCTGCAAAACAGTATAGTACTACTATTGTACGTGCGCGTGCTAGTGCGAGCAGATGTGCCATGGCTGCGTTGCGCACTATTCGTACAATCGAGTTTCTTCGTTTTCTTCAACTCTGCTAATTCAGAAAGAGTTTTTTTTTATTTTATTAAAGACATGTTTGATAGAAATTATGTAACTAATTATCAAAATTAATTATACTCTATAATTAATTATTGATGTTAAACATCCAAATCAAATAAATGATTATGACTAAAAAATAATTATATTTTTCATTTGTACTAGCATACTCTATAATCCGTAACTAAAAAAATAGCTTATCTTTTAATTTTAATAATATAATCTATTTTACCAAACAGTCACACATACGTAAGAAAATAGATTATGTACATAATCTTTTATAAGCGTATAATCTATTTTTTAAATAATTAGCTATAAACAGTTTTATAATTAGTTATATAATCTGTCTTTAAATTATCTTTTAAAGATAGATTAAGGATGAATTTTTTTAACTCGATTAAGGACGAGTTGGTAGTATAGATGGTACTCAGGCCGGCCGTCGCACACAAAACATGTACGACCCCTGTTTGTCACACTTGATGCGCTCGCGAATCTTGGAAGTGGGCGATGAGCACGTGCGAGCGCCGAACGCCGAACGCGGGACGCCACGTGGGTGGGGCCTGTTTCCCACGGTAGTAGCAAGGCACGGCGGCCACGGGGCTCGAGGAGGGTACGAAACCAGATTAACCACCTGCTCTGCTTCTTCGCACGTGCGTCGGATTACTTTGACCGACGACCATACCGTACCAAAGGCAGGCAACCGCTACTACTACGTGCGCACCATTCCCCTGCCTTTTGTGGGTCTTTTTTTATCGTAAGATTTTTAAAATATAAAAATAAAAAAAATACAGAATTAGAGATGCATATATTCTTAAATCCTATGAAATAATATAACATAGGAATTATTCATACAACTTATTTAGATATGTCACAGAAAATATAAAGTAATTTTAAGATTATATTGTTTATTAGCAAGAGATACAAGGAGAGAGAAAGAGACATATGCCATAAAGTTTTCAAAAGAATTGAAAAAAGAGGTCTAGACCTTATGTTAGAATTCCCCCAAAATTTGAATGAAATTTTCCTATTCTCCAAAATTCCTATGATACAATTCTTGAATCCAAATGACAAGAATATCAATTTTTCCTATGGATTTAGTTCCTCCATTTTTCCTCCACTTTTCCTTTATACCAAAGAAGGCCTCATTTTCTATAAACCACACATTTTCTGATCCTTCTTATTAGTTATTATTGTATTCGGAGCTAGAATGACACACATTATTGTCGTCGATGGTGACGGCGATCGGCCTCCAATCCCTTCCCTAGTAAAGGTGGATGATGCCGATGGTGGAACGGGAGACATACGAACTAGCAGATCAAATGAAAATTATGGTTTCATCTTTTGCGCGAAGTAGGTTAGATATATGTGGTGTTTAGGCCAAACTACGAGCACTACTACATAAAGGATTTATAGTGGCGGGCCAAAACGATTTGTAGTGACGGACATCACGCCCGTCACTAACCAATCTCACTAGAAATCAAACAATTTATGTGGCGGACTCCTGCCCGTCACACTTTTTGAGCCAAATGTGATGGCCATGCTATGTGGCCCGCCACACTTCCTCCCTAAAGACTGGCAGGCGGATTAGGACGCCTGCCACACCGCTGCTGAAGAAAAAAAAAGTGGCCCCCGTTGTGGAATGTGGACCCACCCACTCGCCGCAGCACCATAATCAACCTGCCGTCCATCATTGACTCGCCGCCGTCGTTGAAGCCATCCCAACACGTCTCTGTTTAGGCGGATCTATGCTAGTCACGCATCTAGAGAGGGGAAAAATGTGGATCGATGGACGGTTACCCGGTTCCGGTGATGGTGGCGGCGGAAGACGTTCTAGCGCCGTCGGTGCTGGCCATGGCGCTTGTCATCGTGGTCGGCGCTGTCGGTGAGGAGTGGTGTGCCGGTGGGGCTTCCCGTCATTTGCTGCGCCCCCTCTTTGATCGGATCTAAGGTTTGTGGGTGGAGACAGTGGCAGCGGCGAATCTCGTCGTGCTCGCCCCGACTCCCCACCTCTCTTTAAATGGCGCAGTGTAACGGGGGCCACCAGCCAGTCGGGCTGGGCGTCCCTGATCAAGGCGCGAGTAGGAGTCCGAGTTTGTCACCTTGGTGATGGATTGGTCTCCTTTTGAGATCAAATTAACATTCTCCCCCTTGATCTCATCTTTATTGTTACCTTTCACCTTTTCCTGTGGCAACATAGATTTACACATAGAGCATGTTTCATCATCACATTATTTACCACCGATAGATTCCACAGCTACAGTGAGCATCTCTGCTCAACAACAGGTAACTCTAACTTTTGGGCCCTAGTATAGTACAAAGATCATAGTCATTCCCTTAACCCCATGCCGGCTACATGTTCCTTGAACAAGTTGGGAAGGAGGCCTTTGGTTAGCTGATCCGCAAGCATTTTATCTGTACTGATGTGCTCCAGACTGATTTATTAGTTTAAGACTTTATCTTTCATAACATAATACTTTATGTCAACGTGTTTGGCAGCACCACTTGACTCATTGTTGGGCCCTAGTTTAGTACAAAGATCATGTGGCGGACCGCCCCTGAAAACGGGGAAGATCCTCCTCTTGGGATCCATTCTGGGCGACGTTCGTCGAAGCGAACGTTCACAGGGTACAACACATGCATTAAAAAGCACGGATCTCAGACAGAAGAAAAGTATTACATGAGCGATAATACAGAGTCTGGTTCCACAGGAACAGTTTTCTTAAACAGCGGAAACGATAAATAAAGATACAGACTCCGACTCTGACTCTAAGCAAAAGCAAGGGCCTTGCCCAACGGCTCGCTGCTACTAGCCACACACAGGCAGCGGCTACTCAAGCGGCTCCCACTGGAAACTACCCCAGCCCGGAGACGACTCCTCCCAGAACTGGCCACCACTACCACCGGTCGCATCAAACCCTCCTGAAAGCCACAAGTCGCAAAGCGTGAGCTTCTAAGAAGCTCAACAAGACTAACCCGTCAACAGGCTGTCTACAGCCGACACCTAGACATGCACGGCTGACTTGGGTAGGATAATTGCAAAAAAGGACACGCTTTACTAAGTAGCTCCTACTTTCAAGTTTTAGCTCAAATTATGTTCAAAAAAAATAAACTTTAGTAGGCACTGTAACTAAACAATCATGTTGACAAACAATGATTAATATAAGCATCACAACTGTAATCATTATTCTTCTTCTGTTCACTTCTTAACGTATGCGACAGAGAGATTGAGTAAACTCTAAACTGAGAGTGTCAGCGGTTCGAAACGATTTACACCTGCAGGGTTAACCTGGTCACACGACACGTGCGCGTCCCGGACCGCACGTGGCAACCGTTCGCTTCAGATCTGGCAAAGCTAATTCCCTCTTACGCTACCTTAACAGTGCCGCGTCCCACCAGATCACTCGTCCCGGACGGTGCCTGTGGAGTTCACACACTGTCCACCCCAGACCACCGCCAATCAGACACCATAAGGTAGGTTCAGCTTTGCCTTCTCTAGGCTACCTAGGTTTACGGGTTCCCATAGTTCCAGCATGTGAGCAGTACATTCAATACTCAACCAACTGTGCCCCACGGATCAGACAGAGCTACCGCACACAGAACCCCGGTCTGTTGCCTTCCTATCATTCTCTGTCTGACCCCGATTTCTTTTCATTAAACCTGAACCTGCTAAATAAATCTCTAGTAAGGTGGAAGTTTCAATCAACTCCTAACATATCGCGAGCAGGGTCCAATCTGCTCGACTTCTACCGGAGAGAAATCCTAAGCATAGCAGCTACATCGGGCTACCTGTACCAATATTCCATGTAGGTACTACGGAAAACATATGCATCTAGGGTTTCATTCAACTCCTATTGAGCTAAATGCACATTACTTGACATCACATATACTGTTGCAAAAAGAAAGATTTTAAAACAGTAGTGCACTGGGGCTTGCCTTGTGGATCGTCTTCTGGGTCGGCGACGGCGGTGACTTCAGAAAAAGCAGGGTCCGCCTCGACAGCTACTTCGTTCACGTCGGCGTCTACATGATGCAATTACAATGGTGTCATTAGCAGATAACAAAATTCATGCCGACTGAAAAGGTTGCTAGCGAATTAGGGTAATTAGGGTTTGTCGAGGGCGATTTTGACCTAAACCAAATTACTGCTCGCAAAAGGTACCTAAAATACCCTAACCAAAGCTATCGCAACACAAATGAGTAGCCAGGTTTAAACCTAGGGTTCTACCAAACTTTTCCAAATTTTTATAGTTGCAAGTTAATTAATTAGGGTTTTGGGCCTTTTATGACTAATTAAATAAATCCCAAAATTATTAATTTTATACAATGAAGTTTTATATTTTTATTAAAAACTACAATTTTCTCTGGTCCCAAAACATTTGGATTGATAATTTTTGGAGCTATAATTAATTTCTTATGATTTATTGAAGTTTCCAGCCGAATTAATGGATTTTTGCATAATAGAAAAAAAAGAAAAGCACCGAGCCTAGCTAGGGCCGAGCCCTAGCCGGCCGGCGGCGGAGGGGCGGCGGCACTGCCGGCGTCGGCGGCCGGCGGCGCGGGCACCCTCGGCCAGAGCTCGGTGCGGCGAGCTCGGTTGGCTCGGGTGGGACCCAAGACGGCCGCCCGACGGCGGCGGCGACGGGCGACGCGCACACGCGCGGCGGCGCCACGGTGCGGCGGCGCGGCGGCGAGCTAGCGACGGCGAGACCTTGCCGGGGAGAACCTTCGCGGCATGGCGGTGCTAGGGGAGGGAAAAACGGGGTCGGTCCTCACCCGGAAAACGGTGCTCACCGGAGACGTCCCTCGGCCGAAGACAATGGCGACGGTGGCGCTAAATCCGGCGAGCTTCGGTGCGAAATGGTGGTGCGGTGGTGTTTGGGAGGGAAGAAGGAGCTGCGGCGCACCGATTTCACGAGGAAAAGGGGCCGGCTCCGGCGAGCTCGACTGGCTTGGTGATGCGGTGCACGGCTCGGTGGGGGAGACAGAGAAGGGCGAGGAAACAGAAGAAGGGAGGAAGGGGCAGTGCGAGTAGAGGAGGAGGCGGTCGACGCGCCTCACTAGTGCGCCGGGGTGCTCACGCCCGCGCTCGCGACGCACGCGCGCGGCGCAGACAGCGCGCGGCAGGTGGCGCGAGCGGCCTGCCCCCGGTCGGGAGTCTGTGGATCGGCGTGCACGCGCGGGAAGAGAAAACAGAGAGAGAAGAAGGAAGGAGGAAGAGGCTGCCTGGTGGGCCCACTGACCAGTGGGTCCCACTGGTGGTAAATTTTTGCAGAAAAACCCACCAAAAAATTCAGAATTTTGACAGGAGCCCAGAAAATTTGGTTTCAAGGATTAAATAAATTTGGATTTTGCAATTCAAAGTTTTTAAGCTAACCAATTCAAATTTGAATAATTTTTAATTCGCGAGGATTCTTTTTGCAAATGTTTAACTAGTTTCTTGGACCCAATGAGATAGTTTTTAGCAAATTACCCAAAACTTTTGTTAGTTATTTAATCTTTAAATTTTTCTTTTTGCAATTTCTTCTAATTTGATTTAACCCCTCTTTTAAACCCGATGAAGAAAACGGAGTGTTACAACCCTCCCCCCTAAAAGGAATCTCGTCCCGAGATTTAGAAACAGAGTGGAATAAATTGGTGGTACCTATGGATGGTGAAAGAACGTCGGGGTAATGTGCGCGGAGGAATTCCTCGGATTCCCACGTGGCTTCTTCCTCCGTGTGATTGCTCCACTGCACCTTATAGAATTTGAGGGTCCGAGTTCTGGTGACTCGTTCTTTCTCGTCGAGTACCTTGATAGGCTTCTCGGGATAAGTCAGATCCGGTTGTAACCCTTCTACTTCTGGTACAGTTTTGTCTGACGGGGCTTTTAAGCACTTCTTCAGTTGCGACACGTGAAAAACGTTGTGCAACCCTGACAAGTGAGTTGGCAATTCTAGCTGGTACGCTACCGGTCCACACTTCTCCAGGATGGAAAACGGACCAATGTACCTCGGAGCCAGCTTGCCCTTCACTCCAAATCGTTGTACTCCTTTGGTAGGCGAGACCTGTAGATACACCGAATCACCCACCTCGAAGCTCAGGGGCCGTCGTCTTTTGTCTGCATAACTTTTCTGTCGGGATTGGGCGGCCTTCAAGTTAGATCGGATGGACCTTACTTTCTCTTCTGCTTGTTGAACTAGGTCTGGTCCAAGTATTACCCTCTCACCTGACTCGGACCAGTTCAGCGGAGTCCTACAACTCCGACCATACAACGCCTCAAAGGGTGACATCTGAATACTTCCCTGGTAGCTGTTGTTGTAGGCAAATTCCGTCAGGGGTAAGTACTCATCCCGATTCCCGCCATGATTTAGCACTGAGGCTCGCAACATGTCTTCTAAAATTTGGTTGACCCTCTCAGTCTGTCCGTCAGTTTGGGGATGGTACGCGGAACTTCTTATTAGTTTGGTACCCAAAGCCGCATGTAGTTGCTCCCAAAACCTAGCAACAAACTGGGCTCCCCGGTCGGAGATAATGGTCTTTGGTACCCCGTGTTGACTGACGACTCGAGCGATGTACAACTCTGCATACTTCTTCATTCGATAATTGGTGTTCACCGGTATGAAATGAGCGGACTTTGTGAGACGGTCCACGACTACCCAGATGGAGTTATGGCGTCGAGCGGTCATGGGTAGCCCAACTATGAAGTCCATGCTCAGATCCTCCCATTTCCAAACGGGAACACTTAAGGGTTGCAAGAGTCCAGGCTTTTTCAAATGATCTGCCTTGACTTGCCTGCAGGTGTCGCACTCGGCCACATATTTTGCAATTTCCCTTTTCATCCTTGTCCACCAGAATCTCTTTTTCAAGTCTTGATACATTTTATTGCTACCGGGGATGAATGGAGTATTTTGACAGATGGGCCTCATCCATAATCTTCCTTCGGAGCACAAGACTCTTTGGAACTACCCACAAAAATTCGGAGCATAATTTTTGCAGAAAAAACCCACAAAAATTCAGAATTTTGACAGGAGCCCAGAAAATTTGGTTTCAAGGATTAAATAAATTTGGATTTGCAATTCAAAGTTTTTAAGCTAACCAATTCAAATTTGAATAGGTTTTAATTCGCGAGGATTCTTTTTGCAAATGTTTAACTAGTTTCTTGGACCCAATGAGATAGTTTTTAGCAAATTACCCAAAACTTTTGTTAGTTATTTAATCTTTAAATTTTTCTTTTTGCAATTTCTTCTAATTTGATTTAACCCCTCTTTTAAACCCGATGAAGAAAACGGAGTGTTACAGATCATAGTCATTCCCTTAA
>LFJQ01000513.1:0-24631 GCA_001182835.1 Oropetium thomaeum
CCCCTGCAGCGGACGCGCTCACGGTGAGCAGGACACTCACGAACGTCGGGCCGCCGGAGTCGTACATGGTGAGCGTGGACATGCCGGCGTCAGCAGTTGCAGTAGTCAACCCTAATACCCTGTCTTTCAGTGAGGACGGGCAGCGAGCTTCCTTCACCGTGACCGTGAGCGCCACAGGAGAAGATACCATAGTACAAGGCAGCATTGTCTGGGTGTCTCATCAGCACATTGTGCGCAGCCCTCTTGTCGCCGTGGCCGGTCTCGGCGGCTCCAACGGAACAGCCATGACCTTGCGAAACAATGGCAAGTAGTAGTACGTACTGGACTGGAGTATATTATATGCGTGTAATTCCTCAAGGCATGTTGCATCCATCAAAAGAGTTACCTACTACTACTAGGCAAAAATAAATATGTACTAGTAACTGTGCAAATGAAGTGTTTTATACATTTTCTGATGCAAAAAACTTGACTGTTTCTATCCATTTTCTTCCTTTTTTTTTTGGATGAATTGATGGTTTGCTTGTCGACACTTCTGTATGACAACGACCGCACCTTAGCTAGTGATCATAAATAGTCTATTAAGTATTCAAATTATTCTCATGCTGTCTCTGCCCCTGGTGCGCTTTATGGTAATTCGTATAACTAGTTCCAAAAAGAGAATTCCGTTGCCGGGACTCGAACCCGGGTCTCTCGGTGAGAGCCGAGTATCCTAACCAGCTAGACTACAACGGATTTGCGGTGACGTTGTTTATTGTATTTACATATCAGTTGTTAGCCACTCAAAGCAAGACAAAGTGGTACAATCCAGCGATGTTATTGAGTGGTAAGTCCTACCTTTCTGCAAAGTCAGCTGTTCTCAGTTCGCGCAAATGAAGTAATAAGACACTAGATACAACGGTAGCTAAATTGAAACACTTGCGACGATCTCACAGGCCGATTGACTAATTTGCGCTCAAATAAATTTTGCAAGCAACAACGGTAGCAATTCTCTAGTGCCTGTTTGCTAAATGCTAATGATCTTTGGGCAATGTTACAAAGCACCTTTCAGGCGATCAATAAGATCGGCCTTCTTTAGCTTAGAGTAACCCCTCATCCTTCTCGCCTTCGCCAACTCTCTCAGCTCTGCCACCGACATCCCATCCAGGCTTGTTTTCTTTTGCTGTGCCTGTGCCTCCATAACATTACCAGTGCTATTGTCTCCTCCGCTTGAGCCTTGTGGTCAAGAAAACGAGATCTAGTGTGAGAAAATCTTGCGTTACGTCTGATGGTTAATTAATATGATTGCATCAGGATTAGTGACTCAATAGAATAGGAACATTCATGTCACGAAACAAGGTGAATTTCACATTACTGGTGACCCCTTCAGAACCAAACACAATTCCGGTATTTAGCACACAGAAAACATTGCAAGATCAATGTTAACCACATACCGTAAGACTGCTTCCTATTTTCAACCTCATCGAACGGGTCAGACAACCGCTTACTCGTCCTCCTTGAGGTTTTAGATGAGCTCTCGGCAATGGAGGTCTGAATGTCTCTGAAGAAAGCAATAAGCTCCTCCTTGCTATGCTTTCTGACAGCTCTGTGTGACGCGACTCCATTGGCTTCTGCTCTAGTGATGGTCGCGCATAATGTCCGTGGAGAGTTCTCCCATGGAGAGCAGAGGAGCAAACCTGCAAATTCTACCAAGTTCAGTGACAGCACCAGGAAACTGTTAGCGTTCAACAATTTCAGTATGTTATTGTTACAAAGGACCATGCAGTTGGTCTTGCAAAATTATCATAACTTTTTGGCAACAGCAGAATGAAAGATATGTCGGAAAGTCCAATTTCATCATCAAGAAGCTTCAAAGAATAGATTCCATGGACACAAGTGAAGAATTAAGATATACAGGACGCCAAGTAAAATGTTATGTACAGTAACCTCTGCGAAGAGCAAATGATCCCAGGTAGCAGGTCCTTTGCAAAGGATTTGCAGTAATTCGGTGATGCGGCAGGAGCATGCCTCCCATTTTTCCTCTTCTTGCTCCACCAAAGAACAGAAGACCTAGCTGTCTTTGACAGAGACAGTTTTGGAGGACTTTTGCTTCTTCTGTCCACTCGTTCCTGACCACATGCAAATGACGAATGATACAGACCACAGCCAGAGAAATTGGCATAAATGCAATCCTAACCAGATAGAATTTCCAGATCTATTAAATGAAGCATCCAATTATCCAAACTAAACAGCAAACGGGTCACGGCATTTGCAAGATTTGAACTCCTCCACCTAGTCCAGCTCACATCAGTATCTCAACAGTTTGCAGTGAGGCCGCCAAGTTCATGCCAAAGATGCGTAACAAACAGAAACATTCAAACCAGATCCCTCATTTTGAAGAAGGCAAGTGTTCGTGTAGAGCTTCATTATACCTTGAAAAAAGCATCATTCATAACTGAAGTTTAATAGCATACTGCATAGGTTGCTAGTGGCAGCGTATAAGCTTGCATGTAGCTATGATATGCTTACCCAACATGAAGAGAGGATGGCCTGTATAAGAACTATCAATTTTGCGTTTTTAAGCAACAACAGTAGCGGTACAAATGAAAATAATAAAAGGATAAATTGTAGTTCAGCGCCTTTACTTCAAAATCATGCCTTCTGACATAAAAAAGTATCTCTCCCATAAATCTTTGCACCATACAACAAAAGATATATATGACAAATCTAGCTAGCAGACCATCTGACCCAATGAAGTAATATTTGACACAACTGAAACTAATAAAAATTTTTAGTGAATCCTTTCACTTCTACCACCGCTACTGCAAAGGCCTAAGCAATAATCTTGAACCATTCAGTCACAGAACTAGCTGTTGACACATTTGGCTTCATATATCTGGGCAGTGGGGCACCAAAACCAGGAACAACTTGAAACCGGCGGTCAACAGTCATTCCCTCAGAAAATTGACTGATTAGCTGAGGTAACATTGATCCATTTATGGGAAATTATATACTTTGACCACCTTGGATGTGTCGCACACAATCAGGTTATCAGAATCAGCTGGGGTGGTGCACAACCAATTTACCTGCCAAGACACGATCACAAGTGAGCATTATAACCAACAACTCGAAAAATATTTCGATGCAACATAATACAACGTCTTGTCTATATATTTTGTTCTGGACTGTGAATATGACTAGACAAATACTGCAGTTCTGAGGATTCAGTTTCAACCTTCTTCTTCACATCGATATCCAACACCAATTCACTACTGCTGAGAGCTTCAGAAGAAAATCCTTTGGACCAATTCCATAGCTTCACTGATGCATCATTGCCACCTGAAACAAGGAACTTCCCCTTCTCACCAAATGCTGAGAATGCTCTGTTAAGAAGGATCAGCTGATTAATTAAAAAAATTGATATTGTAAGTGCTAGATTGACAGATGAAGGAACTTACACACAAGACACAGCTGCAGTATGCCCACCTATTGCATAATCAAGATGGATCCTTTTCACTTGACTTTGATCACTGCTCCCACCTCCATGATCAGTTACTTTTGAACCCATTGTTGAACCTCCTACACGAGAATGTCCTTTTGATTTTGCAGGGGCTAGCTCATATTCAAGATCAATTACGTCAACAACACCATCCCCCCTAGCAACAGCGCAAACTTTGTGCAGTCCTCCTAAAGCGCTCTCTTCGGAAACTGCTACCGAGTGAACAAAAGCAGGGTTGAAACATTGCCCTGCGCTAGAAGAACTGCCATTTTGCATCTCAGGTGATGCTGAAATTCAATATAAACTATTACATTAACCAAGGTATGAATATAAACAGATCTTGGAGCGGCTTAAGTAATGTAAGATCTTGCAGGCCTTCAGTAGCAAAAGGAGGTACCGTAATCAATAGAAAATAGTTCGCCCTTTAGAGAAATCCCATGCAATGAGCTTTGAGTCAAGACCACCCGTAATTACTGCCAAATGGAATGAATTCACCAGTACAAGAAAACTATTGAGAACAAAAGGGAGGAACACGAGTACTAACCCCAAACAAAAAATGAAAAGGCAAGCAGGCCCCAAACCTGTCCAAGGTCTCCAAGGAATGAATTGTACGCAGCTGCAAATCTGTAGAGAGATCACTAAGGAACAACTGATGAAACTGATATACAGGCAGGCAAGCTGCATGGTGATGGCACGATGGATAGTACACTTTTTACACAGTTATTCGAGAAAAGAAAAGTACATCCAATTACAGCACATAAGGATACACTTGCATGGGCTTCCCTCAATCTTTTATACAAGCATTTTTGAATGGTACTGACAATCTGTAAAGGAAAAGAACTTCTTAAGAGAGAAATAATGAGCAAGAGTGGAAGGGAAGTCATGTCTTTAGTATGTTGCACGCATTTTCCTTGTAAATTGATGATCTATTGTTTTCCTCTGCAGTTCATAAACCACTGATGGATCGGTTAATCCACTTCTGCTTTAAAAGAAAATTATGGAATCTTCTCAAGGACAAAAAATATTGTTGTTGTTGTTGTTGTCCTAAAGGATTAAAAAAACCATATAATCCTATTCATCTGAACCAATATTGACCAAAATCCATGAAATTGGAACTGACAGTATGTGAAACTTAAATATAGAAAACAGTACTCCCTAATATGTTTCATATGTACTTTACTTAAAGTATTTTTGTTCAAATATAGTTCTAGAAGCCTTCGATGCCTAGAGTGGACAATAAAGCAGCCAATGGTACAATCTAGATTCTAGAGCATGTGACATTTCATATTTGTTGAGAAATGATGGTGACCTATCTGCTCTACAGCTTCAGTACCTTCACATCCCCACTGTCATCTGCAGAAGCGAGATAACCTTTAGGGCTAATAGCAATCTGCATCAAAAATGAAACTGCCATCATCTGAATTTTAGCTCAGCTCAGTACAAGCATGAAGCCTAGTTTGCATACTGTAAAAGAAAGCTCACTGTGTCAAGGATCAAACTAAATTAAAGTGACATCATGGCAAACTACCTGATTGATTTCATCTCTATTGTAGTTATATGTCTCTAATGGCTTTGATTGAGCTCCCTATAAGGAAAAAAAAACACTGTAATCATGTTACTGAAGAGAAACTAAGGTAAAGGTGGCATCCTAGTAAGTTGAATCAAACAAATTCAAAATGATAATAACGAAAATATAATTGCATACTGGACAGAGAATGTACCATACGAACATCGAAAGAAAATATCTCGTTTCAGCAGAAACATACACAAAATCTTCATTTCCTACATGGCAGAATGGAATTTAAAGGTGCCATGTTTGTACGTGTCCCCAAATATAAAAAGATGAACTTCTGAGCATTTCAAGGCATACTGACCTGGTTTAAAACAAATTGAAGAGATTGGTTTTATTTGTTGCCTCGATGGTCAGCAACACGTCTTTGGTGCGCAGATCAAACCAGCAAAGACATCCATCCTAAGGCGGCAGCACGACAAGATGGTCATCAGCCCAAGGACTAGATGTTCACATTGCAACTGAGGGAAATTTAATAGAAAGAAGCTGAGCACATGGGATCCACAACCGAAAGTGCCTACTGTTACTATTGACTAGGTTTCATTCCACATACTCCTACTGGTACTTAGGAGCGAACATTTGATAAAAGCAACGAGATAATTGAAAAAAAAGTGATGATGATGAAGTACAGGATTCAAGCGCTGCCCAAAAAATTTACTTCCATGCAGGCAGTAGTCACGGAGACACATATCTGTGTTGGTACTTCCACAAGGGATTGGTGCAGCAGTAAAAAAACTAAAAAGCATCACGTGGCGGCCGTAGCTCAAGGAGCACTGGCCCAGTGCGCACAAGCTGTTCGACCCGTGTACTCATAGAACGACATTACCAATCCCGCTACAACCACAACCACTACAACGATGCGCTAGATCCCCCAGGACATAGAACGGAAGCATAACTTGGAGAGGGGTGGGGGTGCCAGCGCCATGATACAGAACATCCTCGGCTTGGAGAAAGACCAGCGCGAGTAGACGCATGTACCTCGCCTGAGGACGCGACGACGCCCGGGCGCGCGGAGGACGCGATGCAGCAGGTGACGGCACCCTTCTTGTGACCCCGCAGCCGCCGGGGCTTCCGCTCCCTCGGCGACGACGGCGCCGGCGCAGTTGCTTCGGTCTCCGACATGGCGGCGCGTGACCAGTGAGCAGTGAAGACGGCCCCAGCCAGCCCCTTTTCTCCGGACCCTGAGGCTGCAAGCGCAGACCGTTCAATTGCAAATTGGACGGTGCAGACACAGGCTCAGGTATGTTCCAACTTCCAAGTGGGTGGTGGCCTAGTGGGAGGTGGGTACGACGGGCCGCCTATAAAATCCAAGTGGGTACAACGTTAGCAGGCAGCACTTGTCATTGCGGAGGAAGATGGACGCCGACGCGCCGCCAAAGGTGCTGGTGCCGCACCTGGACGACTGCGTCATCTCCGAGATCCTGTGCCGGCTGCCGACCAAGCAGGCGTACCGGCTCAGCGCCGTGTGCCGGCGGTGGCGCGCGATCGTCAAAGAGCTGGGGTTCCTCTGTGGCCACCTGTCCCCAAGGCCGCTGCCCCTCCTGGACGACGGCCCCTTCGCCGTCATCCTCCAGCCCCGGGGCAAGGTCCGCTACACGCACCTCACCTTGGTCGCTACCGATCCCAAGGACACCATCGACCACAACCTCCCACTCGACCCCAGCTACACCGCCATGTGGCGGGGGCGGAGCAGGACCAAGAAGTCTGTCAAGAAGCCTTCGAGCTCCACTAACCCCCTAGATACCGAGGACGACTTCCTCATCAGAAATCTCTTCACCACCGACGACGATGAGGACGACTTCCTCCTCCGTGATCTCAAGTCCGTCGCCGTCGACGTGGACGAGGTCCGCGTAGCTGATGCCGCCCCTGAAGAGCGTGATCAACCACCACGTGGCGGCGCCATCGACGACGTACGCCACGACAACGCCGCTGAAGAGGACGGTGTCTCTAGCGCAGAAGATGCGGCGGCGGCTCCCCTGCCTGCGGAAGCAGAGGCGGAGGACTACGTGACGTTCTTCGAGCGCAACGTCCCGATGCTCGATGTCTCCATCGCAGCGTCGCACGGCCGTCTGCTGCTGTGCCGTAGCCGCAGCAGCTACTACGTCTGCAACCCAGCCGCCAACCGCTGGGTCGCGCTGCCCCCCGGCCTCGTTGCCGCCGACCCACGACGCGGCCAGAGGACTCCACTACAAGCTCGACGACGACGGGGGGGTCTCGTTCACCGTCGTGCTCCTCGTTCGCGTACGTCAGCGGCGCATGCTGATGGATACCTTCTCGTCCTCCACCGGCAGGTGGGACACCAAGCTGGTCGGCGGCAGGGCGTGGCGCGCTGCCTCGGCGCCGTCCCCTCGCCGGGGATCTACGCCGGCACGTCCTTCTACTGGCTGAGCGCGCGCCCCCGGCCGCATCGTCCGCTACGACGTCGCCCGCGGCCGCGTGTCGGTGCTCCGCGAGCTGCCAGAGCCAGAGCGGTCGAACGCGCGCGTGGGGCGGGCGCTGGGCGCGGTCAGCGGGCGGCTCGAATGTGCGCGTTTCGACAAGAAGAACACCATGATGCCGCATGCCGGCATTCAAGGCGTGCACGGCGTGTGGCTGATGGACGACGGGCGCGTGGCGGCGCGTGCACCAGGCTGTGGTGGACAAATATATCAACCTCCATCTTCGGAACGCTGTTCGACCACGAGCCGCTGATTGACTTCGCCGGCGCTAGCGGAAGCTCCATCATCGTGAACAGGGCAAATTTCTTGTTCCGCTACGACCTGGAGGGCGGCGACAAGGTGCAGCTCGCGAGTCTCTACAGAGACGACGGCACGTTCGGCGTGCACTACCACAGCTGCCATGCATTCGCCTTGTTTGGAAATTAGGTCCTTGATTGCGTTACAGAAAAATCTGCTGGATTACAAAGTTCTTTAGGCTACATTTCCGACCAAGTTCCAACACCATGATTTCCTTCGTTTCTTCTGTTATGCTCCTGATTGATTCATCGAAAGAATCTGTTAACTAATTCTGTGTCTGCCATGGCTAATGATCTTGCTTTGCAGCTCGATGCAACCGCGCACCCAGGTCTCGTCGAACTGAGCACGATGAACCGTGGCCATGGCTAATGAGTGCTTTGCATTATAAACTCGTTGTAAAAAATGTATTAGAACTCCCCAAAACAAATAGGGATAGCTCCTCTGATCGCCCCTATATTTGGGAGGGAATCTCAACCTTTAGGTCCCCTTTGACAAAGATTCTCGTGGAGTGATTCTCAGTGAGAAGTGATTCTCTAAGTCAGAAGTGATTCTGTGCTTGAAATTGATTTTCTTTGATTCTCCATAATATACTCTTACGATCAGGACAGAGAATCACTCACAGAATCAGGAGAAGCTACTTTTTTTTAGCTCTCAGCCCCTTAGTTCATTTCAGATAATTACTTCACAGAATTAGACAAGAATCATTTCTCCTGTAATACGGCGTTTGGTAGAGCTCCCCAGATTCTCTGAGAATCAGCTCCGTGGAGCTCTGTCAAAGGGGCCTTAACTTGACGGCTACGTTGGCCAAACAGATAAGACGGAGTACCGCGCCGCCTATAAAACCTAGTAGAAGCGCTCGTCAATTGTCATTGCGGAGGGGTCGGCGCATCTCTCGGCCACGATGGACGACGACGCGCCGCCAATGGTGCCGCACCTGGACGACTGCGTCAACTCCGAGATCCTGCACCGGCTACCGACCAAGGAGGCATACCGGCTCAGCGCGGTGTGCCGGCGGTGGCGCGCGATCGTCTACGAGCCGGGGTTCCTCTGTGGCCACCTCTCCCCTCGGCCGCTGCCCCTCCTCGACGACGGCCCCTACACAGTGATCCTCCAGCCTCGGCGCAAGGTCCGCTACACCCACCTCACCTTGGCCCTACCAATCCCGAGGACACCATCGACCTCAACCTCCCCCTCGACCCCAAGTACACCGATTCGGGGTGGCGTAACTGGGCCAAGAGCAAGACGTCCGTCAAGCAGCGGAAGCCACCGAGGCCCAGTAACCCCCTGGAATTCGAGGATGACTTCTTCATCAGAGATCTCTTCTCCACCGACGACGGCGTGGATGACTTCCTCATCAGAGATCTCTTCTCCACCGACGAGGACGTGGACAAGATCCGAGTAGCTGAAGACCATGGTGTCTCTGGCACAGAGGATGCGGCGGCGCCCCCACCGACGGAGGACTAAGTGACGTTCTTCGAGCGCACCGTCCCCACGCTCGACATCTCCGTCGCGGCGTCGCACGGCCGGCTGCTGCTCTGCCGCAGCCGCAGCCGCTACTACGTCTGCGACCCGGCCGCCAACCGCTGGGTCACGCTGCCGCCGGCCTCGTTCCCATCGACCCACGACGCGGCAAGCGGGATCCACTACGAGCTCGATGACGCGGCGACTGGTGGGCGGGTCTTGTTCACCGTCGTGCTCCGCGCCCGCGTACATCAGCGTCGCGTCCTTGTGGAGACCTTCTCGTCGTCGATCGGTAGGTGGGACACGAAGGTGATCGGCGCGCAGGGCGTGGCACGCTGCCTCGGCGCTTTCGCCTCGCCAGGGATCTACGCCGGCACGTCTTCTACTTGCTGAGCCGGCGCCCCGGCCGCATCGTCCGCCATGACGTCGCCCGCGGCCGCGCGTCGGTGGTCCGCGAGCCGTCGGAGGTGGAGCGGTCGGACGCGCGCGTGGGACGTGCACTGGCGCGGCCGGCGGGCGGCTCCGGATGTGCGCTTTCGACATCATCGACGAGAAGAAGAGCTGCATGCCGCACGACGACATTCAAGGCGTGCACGGCGTGTGGGTGAAGGACGGCGCTGTCGAGGCTTGGCGGCGCGTGCACGAGGCCGTGGTGGACAACATATCGGCGTACTGGTTCGGAATGCTGTTCGACCACGAGCCACCGGTCGACTTCGCCGGCGCTAGTGGAAGCTCCATCATCGTGAATAAGGAGGTTTCCTGCTAAGCTACGACATGGAGAGCGGTGACAAGGTGGAGCTCGCGAGCCTCTACCGAAACAACGGCACGCTCGGCGGGCGCTACCGCGGCTTCCGTGCGTTCGCCTTCTTCAAAATTAGATCCGTTTGATTGCGTTAGAGAAAACCGGTTGCATAATCCAAAGTTCTTTAGGATACATTCCGGACCCAGTTTCTATACCATAATTTCCATTACTTCTTCTGTTATTCTCCTGAATGATTCATCGAAAGTATTTGTTACCTATAATTCTGTGTCTGCCCATGGCTAATATCATGCTTTGCACCGATACGCAGCCGCAGCTAGGTCTCGTCGAACTGGGCATGATGCACTGCGACCATGGATAGACTAGCTGAATTGTCACAATCATAAAGCTTGAACTATTGTATTGTAAATTTGTTGTCAAAAAGATTAGTAGAAATCTCAAAAACGCCAGTTGCGCAACCAATTGCGTCATAGCAAAGCTGCTTGTCTCAAACTCTTGGACGAATAGTCAACTAAGACAGAGCACGTCTTCAGATTTGCGTAACACAATCAGTCTCTCCCACGGCGGCCGCTTTACTAATCCCCAAATGGAACCCAACAACAGCCTCTGCACCGTGGAGAGGCGCGGCCGCGTCCACCTCATCACCCTCACCGGCGGCGGCGAGCACCGCCTCGGCCCCCGCCGTCCTCGGCGCCATCCGCTCCGCCGTCGCCAGCTCCGCGGGGGCCGGCGCGCTCGTCCTCGCTGCCGAGGGCAAGTACTTCTCCAACGGCTTCGACCAGGCCTGGGCGCGCACCGTGCCACTTCACGTGCAAGCCACCATGGAGGACGCGTTCCGCGCGCTGGTCGCCGACCTCCTCGCGCTCCCGATGCCGACCGTGGCCGCCGTGACGGGCCACGCCGCAGCGGCCGGCTGCGCGCTCGCGCTGGCCCACGACGCCGTCGTTATGCGAGCCTCCCGCGGGTTCCTCTACATGAGCGAGGTCGACGCGGGCATCAAGATCATCGATTTCTTCGCCGAGCTGCTCCGCGAGAAGGTCCCCGACGCGGTCAACGGGAGGGACCTGCTCCTACGCGGGACAAGATGCCAGCCGCGGAGGCGGTGCGGCGGGGCATCGTGGACGCGGCAGTGGAAGGCGGCGTGGAGGACGTGGTCAACGCTGCCGTCGCCGCAGCTGAGAAGCTCGCGGCGAAGGGATGGGACGGGAGGTCGTGGCCGAGATCCGGAAGGCCGCGTGGCCGAAGGTATGGAGTAAGGTCAAGGACTATGGCGCCGCCGCCACGGCGGCAGCGCGGCCGCGACTTTAGGTGTCGCCAGCGGGCTGTCCTGGTGCCGCAGTGGTACACATCGTTCGCCGTACATCTCGGAGCTTGTACAAGCAGACTTGTACTGACCAATAATAATTCGAAATGGATATTTCATGATTGGCTTATCCTGTACTGATGATTACTCTCTGTTCCCGAGTTGAAGCTTAGTATCGATTCACTCAGAAAGTGAGAATCGTTAGATTTTTTACGAATGCTCCAACCAAGGCGCGCAGCCTGGCCGGAGCTGTGGAGAAAGGTAAAGGACGGCAGCAAGGCGCCGATGCGGCCGCCTTTTTTACTCGAAGCTATTTCCTTTCTTACTCAGAGGCAAATGTGCAAATCACAAACGTCGGATCCAGTGTAATTTTGCCTTGCAATGCATCAAACATGTCTCTTACAGTTAAACTACAACCACCATTTCCTGCCATCTGAGTAAGCAAAGCTGAATCAATCGAAAGAAATGCACCACCTCAGATCGCGATTTCTATCAGTGCATGAATTTCAGGCAGTGATGAGGCCTTGCATCAACACGGAACAAAACTGGGTAAGAACCCAAGATAAGTAGGCCCAACAATCCGGCATATACCGAAGGAAGAGTCATTAAATTTGGGTGATGATAATTTACATCATGGAGAACGAACAAAACGGGTGCAACTACACTACGACAGGGGAAGTACCGACAAACCTTACAAAATGGCAAGAATGAAAAACAGCCCTAAGCATTACCAGTCATCCTCCTACATTTCTTACCTTACTACTAGACCAACACCGGCCATCACTTAACACTGGCGGCAGTTCTTCACGGTCAGATAATTTACATAATTTTACTTCTCAGGCACCACCATTAGGCTGGTCTCACCAAACTTGAAGATGCATTGTCCACTCTTGCACCACCACCCTTGCACCAGTCCAGCATATTGGAAATTACCGAACAAAAAGCAGAGCATCATGCTGCTCTCTTAGCTCCCAGCATGGCCAAAGTTGTGGCCATTTTGCCGTCTAATATGCTCTGGTACGAGCCTACTGATAAGGTCAGGGGAGGCATTTGCCAGCTGCATGATGGAAGGACAACTGATGAGCATAATAGTACGACAACAGCTGAAGTGATCTTAATGATTGAATTCAGACAAGTAGGCTTAATTGACTGAACTTATGCACTGTGTTGCATGTTTCATCTACTTACTTCATGCTTGAAGTTGAATAGAGGGGGGAATGGACGGCCATTTGGCAAGCGTGCATTCGGCGCCCGTAGCTCATCGAAGAAGGGGTGAGCGCATGCATCAAGCTGCACAGAATAAGCGAATCTGTAAGTATATTTATAGTCAACAGACAGCTTTCTATCAAGATTACGTTGTTTCCAGCTACAGTATAAGCACTAGAGATACATTTATAGGTGGGGCACTAACAACTGATATAATTAACATGCACATGTGACCATAAAGTTGCATCAGCTCTTTATCAGCTAACACTCGACATTTGGTGCTATCCTTCTGGACCACAGCACTGGGTACCATACTTATCGTATTCATGCAGGACCAGAAGTTAATTACGACAGTAATATTATAAATTGAAAGAGTATTTCCACAAGGACTTTGCTTCATTTTAGTGGCCCTCAACTCATAGTCTACAAATATTTTGAGGATGTAAAATGTGACGTATTACATACAAGAAAAGACCAGAAGCAACAAAAACGACCTTTGATTGATATCTAAATTCAATTTCTATACTTAGCAGTTCGCACATCCAAAAGCCAAGAAACAATTACAAATGAACCACTCAAAATAAAATACTCACAGCAGAGCAACGAAGACTGGGTGAATACTGGAGGAGACGGGAAGCAAGATCTATAGCTTCAGGGGGCATTCTCTTGTGGAAAATCTGGAGGGCCAAGGGACAAGAAAGTCAGTGGTGCATTATAAATTCATGATTCACAAAAAAAAAAAACAAATCAAGGGAGTGAAAATATGCTGACAACTACAAAAGCCTCTTAAGTAAAATGACTAGATGGACCTGATCCAATGCCGGATTCAACATATTCATACCTTGTGCCATGGATGAGCCTTTATCTGAGGAAACCTAAACTCAGTATAGTTGGGGTTCATGCATCGTATTTCCTCACGGGTTTGGCGTACCAAGGACCTACAAGAATATCACACAGGCATAAGAAACACCCATGAAGAAGAAAAAGATGTTGCCTAGAATTGATGTATCAGTACCTTGATTATCTCTACCAACTGATCAACTGCGCTCTCTCCAGGAAAAAGGGGCTGGTACATGCACAATATGCAAAAATAAGAAACATATAATATAACAGATGATTTTGCTTGAATTGAGGAACATAAAATGAAGTAAACCGTCAAATGGAGGCAACCAACCTGACCAAGAAGCAGCTCTGCAAGAACACATCCAGCTGACCATATGTCAATCGACGATGTATACTCAGTTGCACCAAATATGAGCTCAGGAGCGCGGTAATAACGAGAGCATATGTATGATATATTGGGTTCACCAGGAACCTGACAAAGCAACAGCACTTAGTTCATTGAAGGACTAAAATGATAGTGTGCAAATTTAAATAATTGAAGATGAAGATAATTAGAAAAAAGGATCAACATAATTACAAAATACCACAGCCACTTGTGATAAACTAATAAACCTAACATGACAGATAAAAACCATATAAAGAACCAATTCGAAAGCTTGACACAACAAAGGCATCACTCATCCACTAAATGAATTACGAAAATGGAAAAGAATATAGAACAACTTGTGTGTTAACAATTAACTGAGAAATGTGTACTGTATTCCCTCAAGATATGATTAGCTTCTATAGGAAAAACTAGTTCTATCACAAATAATCATGGGCAAAGCAACATACGGACATAAGCAACTGATACAATGTCAACAATGCAAATAGCCTACCATAAGAATATTGTACCAACGTGTGCTAAATACTGGACCTGACTACAGATTCCTAGATGGAGGAAAATGGCATACCAGAACTTTCGCACTTCCAAAGTCGCAGAGTTTGACTTGGTGAGTGAGAGGATCAACCTATGTAGGAAAGCAAGATCAGAACAATTCAAAACCAACTACCAGATCTGAAAAAAAACATAAAATTGTTCACATAAAGCATACCAAAACGTTTTGTGGCTTGACATCCCTGTGGCAGACTCCAGGAACTGTATGAATATAAGCTAGCCCTCTGAAAAGCTGCAAACATGGCAAAAGAAATACTGTTAGCAAAGCATGGTCAACACATATAGGTAGTCACGCAAATCTTGCAATGATGGTTCACAAACCTGATACATATAGAGCTTGACGTAGATAAGAGGCATTCTCTGGTTGGCGTTGCTGTAGTGTTTAAGCACACGGTACAGCGTCTCCGGGACATACTCCATCACAAGGTTCAAGAAGAGCTCGTCCCTAGCTGTTGTCGAAAAGAAGCAATGCTTCAGGCAGATGACATTGGGGTGCTCCATCGCGCGCATAAGTTGCAGCTCGCGATTCTTGTAGCGCTTATCTTGCAACACCTTCTTGATGGCCACGGTCTCTCCAGTCTCCAAACACTTTGCCTAAAGGTCAGAACGAATTGAGTAAGCATTGAATCAACTAATGCAAGGCACCCCAAGAGGGTTAGGAGAAGTGCCAAAGAACCAAGTACGGTACCTGGAAGACGATCCCAAATGAACCTGTACCCACGACCCGCTCTGCCATGTAGCTGATAGTCTGCATTTAACATAGAAATAATACATGAGTAACCGAGTGCAGGATGAGCCTGTCATGAGAAGGCCGCACAGGTGACGAGTATCAGAATTGGAAGGAATCCCTAATATTCAGACAAGAAACAAGTGACTGAAAACTGACGAGTAAAAAATGGCCTCTTGTAACTGTAAACAGCAGTAATAAGCATAACTTCAGCAATTTCAACGGAGAACATGCTTCCTAGAAGCCCATAGGCCTTGAAACTGTTAGCAAAACAGTCATAAATGAAGCGTTCAACATGGACTACTTTGCAAATCAAGAGACGCCCGCTACATCTGGCCAAAAGGTAACTCCCAAAGCTAGCTTCAGCAACGCAATTCCCCAAACAACGAACTAATAAGACCGCTCCACAAAATTTCATCGGAAAGCCAGCACCAGCCGTAGCAGCTACGCCCTAGTTAGAGCACGAATCCCTCAGCAAAACACGAGATCACGACAGATTCCGACAGCGAAGCCGTTTTTAACAGGGCAAGGAAAACAAGCAACATTCAGCAGCACATCGGCTGGACAGACAGATTGAGAGAGGAACGGAGTGTCCCAGCAGCACTCACCCGCTTCGGCTCGCCGTTTTTCCCGCCGATGGTTGTGGAGATGATGTGGCCCGTGACCGTCTCGCCCTTCTCGTCCTTAATCGTCTGCAGAGCCTGCACCTGCAAAACAAAAACAAACAGCATTAGCCACAGAAGCCGCGGAGCCAGCAGATCGGAGCACGAACCCTAGCGCGGATCCGACCCCACCGCCAGATCTGGCCGTCCCCGCTCACCTTCTCGTTGACGGCGGGGGCCGCCGGCTCGGCGGCCGCGGCGGGTGCGGGTGCGGGCGCCGGCGCGTCGAGCGCCATGGGCTCCGGCCCGGCGGCGCCTCCATGGATTGGGAGCAAGGGTGGGCAGCGCTCGCGCAGGTGGGAAGGTGGAGGAGGAGGAGCAGGACGGCTGCGGCTGCTGGCTGCTTTTGCTTGCGGCTGCTTTCTGCGGAGTGGTTCGCTTGGGGGGCTGGGAAATGCTGGCGCTTTTGACCGGTCGGGCTGCCCTGCCGCGCCGCGCGGCTGTTGCGGCGCTTTCCACAGCTTTGTGTGGGTTGGGCTCGGCGATAAGCTTGATGACTCGTTTACCTGCGTATTAATAGTGCGGCGGGAAACCTTCATTTTCCGCTGCCAGTTTTGTGCTGTTAATTTTTGCTTGTTTTCAAACTTACTATTCCTAGCAGTACTGTACTACTGCCAAACTTTTTTTTTTGGGGGGGGGGGGGGGGGGGGGAGTGAAATACTACTGCTAAATATTGAGTGGCGTATAGCCGGTTTTCGTGCTGTTTAATTCATTGCTTGTTTTGAAACCCATTATTCCTAGCAGTACTGTACTACTGCCAAAAAAAAAATTTGGGAGTGAAATACTACTGCTAAATATTGAGTGGCGCATAGCCAGTTTTATGCTGTTAATTTTTTTCTTATTTTGAAAATTATTCCTCCTAGCAGTACTTTATTACTGTTAAATATATTGAGGAGCACTCTCTCAAAGTAGGAATAGTTGCTAGTAGTGCATTGTTGGTGCTGTCAAAAACAGAGGAAGGGAGAATGGTAGTGATTAATCAACTGTTTTTATTGACGGCTTAAAATACACAGGTAAGCTAACTCTAATTGAGCGTGTTTAATTCTTGCTTTGTTTATTTTCTTTAGATGTCTTTGAATTACCTGCTTGTTCTGCACTCTATTGGAGAGTGTTCTCCTCTTATTTATGGGGATCTGTTACTCGTGCATTTTTTAGCACTAATAAAATTGGGTACGAAGATAGTGACAGTGATTGATTAACTGTTTTTACAGACGCCAAGCTGGTTTTAATTGAGTGAGTTTAATTCAAGCCTTTTTTATCTTTGTCTTTGGACGCCTTTAAATTCCCTGCTTGTTTTCGCGTTGTATTTCTTGGATGCTTTTTAATAGTCCAGTCCTATGGCAATCTGTGAAAGTAATTTCATTTTTCAGCATTATTACCTGTGCACAAGAATTTCGGTCATGAGTCGTTCATCAATTTCCGGCAAAAAATATGCCTCAAACCGGGTCCCCCAAGTCTGTGTACTCCCCTTTGCCAAAAAAAAAAAAAAGTCTGTGTACTCAGTGTACAACGTAAAACTACGTATGCGACGTAACTGCTGCCCCTGTAGCAACAGCAGCTGAAAGCAAGAAAACGGCAGCTAACCGCAGCGTACAGTACTATGCAGCAGCAGAAAACGGCAGTCAAAATGAAAACAGTCCCGGAAATGCCCCCGGTCCCTCGCTCGGATGAATGACGATGGTGACGATGATGATGGTGCCGGACGCCGCCGACAGCGCGGGCCCGCGGCGGGTTTTGTTTATTAAGCAGCTGGATATCTCTTCATTTTATTATTAGGGGCTAATTATTGGCCCCGCCCCCGGGGCCTCGGACGCCTCTCTCACGTCACATGCGTCCTCGCTGTAGCGCCCACCGACCGTTGCTAGCTGCTGCTTCTCTTCTGGTCGCCCCGGCCCCGGGCGGCTCGGCTGGTCTCTTCTTCTCTTGGCTTAATGTTTGTTGTCCTGCCTGCGCGTGGCTGCGTGCAGTGCGTGGTGGTGTCGTGTCTGGTGCGGCCTCATGGACGCCAACGCACGCCACGCTTTGACCCGGACGCCAGCAGCAGCCGCCGCCCACCACGCACAGATCAATGCCATTGCCATGCCTCTTCCTCCGACGCCGATTCCTGGAGGAAGGACATCTCTTCTAGTAGCACTGGTAGTGTAAAAAATAATAGAATAATTTTACGACCGCCAGGCGATGGGGTTGCATATGGTCCACCACGTCCAGCTCAGATCGTCGAGATCGGCCACACTGTTGTTTACCGGTAGATCGAGCCGGCCGCCGCGGAGTATTAGTAGTACTGATAAAGAGAACTGGCTCTCTGGTTTTGTCTTGTGCCCGATCTCACACATTCGCCGCCCGCTCCCTCGCATCGCAGCATGTGCCGAGCTTGTAGCGTAGCTGTTTATGCATGCATCTTAGTACAGTAATTTGGTTGCTGCTGCTGCTGCTACTGTATGCCTCCATCTCCCTGTGGTCAAAGCTCTAGTCGTAGTAGTATTGGTGATCGGACTGTGTAAAAGTGCGACTATCGGCCGGCGCACGTTGAGCCCGTCCCAGCTGGCAGTCAAATCCGCGCTCCACTATATTTGGCCCGATTGTACGGTCAAAGCGAGGTTTCAGAACATAACAACCTGCTACTAGCAGTAGTATTGTAGTAGTGTGTCGATCTTTTAATATGCCTGCTTGTTGCCCCTTTGTCTAGTGTCCATTTGTTTCTCGTCGGTACATGCGTTGCAAAGAGAGTACTGTGTGGCTGTATTGCAGGAAGCCTAGCCATGTATAGCAAGAAGGAACCCCTGCTAATCTCCTCTTCAAAGGGTAAGGTTTCATCAGCTTTGTAATTGCCCTTTCCACTGGTGGATCTCATGAGTATAGTAATAGTAGAATATAGTATTAGCACTTTGATCATACTAGTACTCACGTATTCATCTGATTTATCGTCTCTTTCGATTCCCCACCTAGCGAGCCCAATGCCCAAAGCCCAGTTTTGTACTCCCAGGCGTCCACAGCAACTACACCTTTCGATGAAAAAAGCGTCGGTAATCAACAACAGTAGTGCTGCTTGTTCAGCCGAAACTTGGACCCTTTCGGAAAACCCGGAGCTGCCTTCCCCCCCTCGTCTTGCTCGTGTCTGCATGCCTGCACTGCACGCTGGCCGCGCTCGTCGTCGTCGCATGCAATACAACAGTAGTACTAGTACGTACTACATGGCTACATGCCTGTGTCAGCTCGCCGCAGCTACTACGGGCTACGCCATGACCAGGAATCTGGTAGATTTTGACTGCCGCAATAGCTGCGTTCAAACATGACCGGGCTCCGCCGTTCAGTACAGTGTACTACTACTGCTGCAGCCAGACAGCAGTGCCACGCCATGCACCCATGCATCCAGATGCAGGCGGTGTTCTTTTTTCTCTGCCACCGTTGGGTTGGCCCCTTCCAGTAGATAAACGGCTGCTGGTCTGG
This sequence comes from Oropetium thomaeum, assembly GCA_001182835.1. Classification (NCBI taxonomy): domain Eukaryota; kingdom Viridiplantae; phylum Streptophyta; class Magnoliopsida; order Poales; family Poaceae; genus Oropetium; species Oropetium thomaeum. The sequence continues at coordinate 19,127 of LFJQ01000513.1, forward strand.
GCGGCCGGTACTCTTCTTGCTGGGCAAGTCTCTCGCCGCAAGCAAAGCCACTATTCCATGATGTGAATGCTCACAGCGGCGTTGCTCGACTGACTGACTGACTCGGAGCACAGCTCGCTCACCTTGCCGACCTTGACCATAGCAATCTCTCATTTCTCATTCTCTCCTTCTCTCCTAGTGTGGCCTTGCTGCTGAACTTGTCTGCGGATACTTACTTCTAGCAGTAAAAGAAGGACGAGGATGACCGGCTCGTCTTGTTCGTTCATCCATCCCTGAATTGGTACTACTACTACTCTACCAGTACTAATTGCGAACAGAATATTCACATGCTAATCGTATCAAAATACAGAAAACAGTTACGGTGGTTGATTAACTAGAGAAAAAAGGCAATGTCGTTGTACCTATATTTTCTCGAAACTCCTGCAGCGAATCGAACACCGTCGAGACCTGGAACAATTCTTCCATCACAAACGTACTATACTAATTAGATTAGATGATTAGTTGTATAATTCTTGGAATTAATAATAATCCACTGCGGACGGAGAGGAGGCGGCTGTTCCTTTCAGTTTTTTTTCCAGTGCCCTCACATGATTGCACATTCTATATCCGCAAATTCTCCTAGTAGCAGAACACGTTCTGGAAGGATGGATTTAACATGCTGCTGGCTGGGTGCCCTTTCTTTATCACGGAAACAGGAATAGTGGATCATGTGGTGGGCCATGATCGCCCTCGAGACGCAAATGTACAGGACAGAAGGTGTCGCATCAGCATTGACCCAAACAGGGTCCTCAATGGCGATGTATCGAGACCGGACCGGGCTCACCATCCAATCCAATCCAAAACAACCAGCTACTAGTAAGAGTACTTCACTAGTACTACTACTACTGCTCGTACGGCGTACTGGCCGGCCGGGCTCGCAGCACTACGTGATTGATTGGTGCGGTGCAGCAGAAAGTTCTGGCGGACGATGGCACCGCCCCTGTGTCAAAAATGGAGGTGGATACATGTTCAATTATAGGTGCAAGAAATTTGGATACGCGCAACGGGAGTGTTACGAACTTGTGGATGGCACAAAACTTAGACAAGTCGTAATGCGCTCCAACAAGCAGCGACAGGAGGACATGACAAAGTGTTTTGTTGCACGATGACACCCCGCCCCCCCCCCCCCCCCCCCCCTTTTTTTTTAGAAGCCCTTGCTGGAAGTGGTTGGAGATGCCCTTAGGTTCCCGAAAGGTACAGATGGGAAGTGAGATGAAAGTACTCCTATCTCCCAGAGATCAAGATGTTTGAGGCTTCAGAATTTGTCCCGTGAATAAAATCGTTTTAGCATGTCAGGCCTATGTGCACACACACGGTTTCTGTAAAAAGTCCGTACGCGGCAGCCATCTCTCCTCTCCTGCATGCGGCTGCCCTCTCTCTTCTCTCTTCTCTCACGTGGTTCGCGGCAGGCATTAGGACAGTCTAGCAGTGCGTATATCTGGGCAGGCCACTCCCTCTCTAGTTTCCCTTGGTTGTTGTGCCCTATGTCAAAACGACATAATCAAAGGGACGGAGGGAGTATGAGCTAAGCGCTGGAGTTGGAACACTTTTCGGCCGGTGGCCTGTGCGGACCATTCTCTGATTTTTGACCGGTACATTGATCCTAAACATGAACTTCGAATATTCCAAGGTTTTTGTGCATCAAAATTGTTGGATTGCCATACTAGCCCTGTAACTCGGTAAGAAAGAACCAGAACCAGAACTTACATGGATTTTGTACACGTGGCTTTCTGCATCTCGGTGGCTCAGTCGATGTGGTAGACACTACAGTCACTGATCCCACCTCAGACTATCATGGAGCATGTACGCGATGGCTGCGCTCGATGATTCTGTAATTTGGCGACTTAATTTAATTATCCGATTGCACACTAGTGGTGGTGATGGTGGTCTGGAGCCGGGACACGTATCTTGCCCCAAAAAATGAAAATGTGAGTGGAGGACTGCTCATCGGCCGTCGGCCGACACAAGCCAAGGCGCACTAGCTAGCCAGACACAGGAACTGCCGAAATGCAACGAACAGGTAGATAGATCGTCATGCCCGACAAGCAAAGAAACGGGTGATGTTAATTATGGAATGGAGTGCATGTCGTGGAGAGCTAGTATTGTACAAGCTCAGACACCTGATCGTAGCGCCGATCTAATCATCGTCTGCCGTAGACTTGACGTCATGCCAAAGCCCACGGATTAAACACGTTTGCACGCTTCGATCGATTACGGACGACGATCCTGGTCTGTCCGGCGTAGTAGGCAGGCTGGTAGCAGTTACGTGTACTTCCATGTACTTTCCTCTCAATCATATGGAAGTATTCGGTACGTAGAGGACGGAGGGGACATTGTTGCTTTTGTCGCCTGAGAAACCTCAAAATGTTTGTAGTACATGGATGGACCGATTTAGCAGCTGGTCGGAGACTCATGAACCGGAGTAGGCACGCACTTTCGTGAAAAGACCCGTGCGTGGGCTGCAGCCTACAGCTGCACACATGAGCCGTCTCCCCGAGGAAAGGAACACAAACGATGCTCTGACGCAGCTGTCGCGCACCACGCGCAGAGATTTGTCCGGTGCGGGGCACCGGTTCTGACTTCTGACTACTGGTGCGAGCGTCCGGCGCGCCGCCGCCAGCGTCGCACCGTACTGGCCGATGCTGTGCCTGTTGGCTGGTACCCCGCGACACCCGACTTCCTCGTCATCATTTGTTGCTCGGTCCACCTCGTGTTGACCGCCGTGCGCGCTCACGGCCACGGCCACTCGCTCGCTGTCGCGCCAACGGCGCTGCGGGTGGGTTGGCCTGAACTCTGGAGCCCGGACAGACCAGATCGTCGCCTTGCCAGTGGATAACGAGTGTTGTTGGTGCAGAGAACCAAAACCAACCAGAGCAAAGTGAGAGCCACCGCGACACGCGCGCGCGCGCCATATATATACGCGTGTCCTCGCGCCTGAGCTGCCGATCGAGCGCTTCATCGAACACTTCACTCGACCGCAAATCTCTGTCTTTCCTCTGGCTGCTCACTCTGTCACTCATCACCACTAACTTAATCATGGGGCCGTCTCGGACGATGATGTGGTCGTGGGTCGGCGTCGTCGCGGCGGCGGCGGCGGCCGCCGCCGCCGCGCAGCTCTCGCCCAAGTACTATGACGCGACGTGCCCGACGCTGCAGTCCATCGTGCGGAGAGGCACGGCGCAGGCGGTCAGGAAGGAGCCGCGAATGGGGGCTCCATCCTCCGCCTCTTCTTCCACGACTGCTTCGTCAATGTACGAAAAAGCGGTTTTCTTCTCGTCGTTGTTACGGCACGTGTTGCGATCCGATCTCGGTCGACCTGATGAGTTTAGTAGCTTGGATATATATCTGGAGGCACCGATGTCGTTTGAGCTGACGTTGTCGTTGCGCGGGCGCGTGGTTGTTGGCTTGTTGTTGCAGGGGTGCGACGCCTCCGTCTTGCTGGACGACGACCCGGCGCGTAACTTTACGGGGGAGAAGCACGCGGCCCCAACGCCAACTCGCTGCGCGGATACGACGTCATCGACGCCAACAAGGCGCGGGTCGAGGCGTCGTGCAGGGGCACCGTCTCCTGCGCCGACATACTCGCCCTCGCCGCCCGCGACGCCGTCAACCTGGTCAGCTCCCGAGTCCCCCCGTCCCGCCCTCCGCTGTCTACGCGTCATGTGTTGGTTGCTTTTTCCCTCCGGACGCACTACTAGCATAATGCTACTGAACGCATTTCTCCGTGGTGCTGGTGTGTACATGTGGAATGGAACGCAGCTCGGCGGTCCGAGGTGGCCGATGCCGCTGGGCCGTCTGGACGCGCGCACGACCATCCCGGGCGCGGCGATCGCCAACCTGCCGGGGCCAGACTGGGACGTCACCGCACTCCTGTCCATGTTTCGGCAGAAGGGCCTCGACGCGCGCGCCCTGACGGCGCTCTCCGGCGCGCACGGTAGGGCGGGCCCGGTGCGCCACCTTCCGGTCACACATCTACAGCGGCCCTGGAGTTCCTCCGCAGCCGTGGACGCCGCCTTCGCCGCGAAGCTCCGCGCCGCCTGCCCGCCCGCTGGAGGAAACGACGAGCGCCTCGAGCCGATGGAGGAGCGGAGGCCCGACGCCTTCGACAACGGGTACTTCCGCGACCTCCTCACGTCCGACCAGGCGCTGTACGCCGGGAGCGGGAACGGGAACGGTGGCGGCGCCGCCACGGACGCGATCGTGCGACACTACGCCGCCAACGCGACGGCATTTATGAAGGACTTCGCCGACGCCATGGTGAAGATGGGAAACCTGGGCCCGCTGCTCAACGGGACGAGCGGCGAGGTCCGGCGCAACTGCCGGCGAGTCAACTAACTGATCGAGGCAGTGGCCACTGGATCAGCTCATTTCTCACATTAGGCACGACAACAATGCACAGATACTAGTAATAGTAGTAGATAAAAAAATGACGCGCTGTTCTTGCGTTGGATTCTCTCGTGTTTTTGGATCGAAGAACAGCTCGGGCTGGGGGCCTGGGGCCCGATATCTGTTCTGATTGCGACGCCTTAGCAGGTCGGGTAGGGGCAGGGGCGGCCCAATATCTGTTCTGATTGGGACTCCATAGCAGATTAGCAGGTCGGGTAGGGGCAGGGCCGATGCATGCGTATTCAGCTGCTTCCTCCGAATTCCAGATGCGGTCTGGGGATGCGCAGAGCAGAGGCTCCCTCCGAATGATGGGATGATTTGTTGGTATCGAGCGTTCCAGGTTCGACGAAAAAGGTCGACGGCGTCGTTCGCCGACTGGACGTTCGTCGTATTTTTACGGGCTTGGGCCGAGAAAAGGGTTTGGTTCGTTGGGCCGAATTGGAGTCAAAGCAAGGAATACATGCTGCGTACCATATAGCCCACGTACTGGGCTAGGAGGTGTGTCCAGCGGCCTAGCCCACTAATGATTTCGATGCTGTCTTCTGTGACATCAGAAAAAGCGACCCAAGGGAGGGAATCTGATCGCCGCCATGTACATGGTCCATTTCTTGCAAATTCAAGTGCCCTGTCCGTTATCAATGGTCCTAATATTCTCGTCTTCCAACCAGACGCCGCCAAAGCTGTTGATCCGAGACAATGTCCTTATAAAAGGTCTGATATATCTCCAATTATTTCCTTTTTTATTAAAAAGCAAGAAATTTAAGAATGTTGTTACCATATCCCATATGTATGATGAAGCTTCAATTTTCATATCACTCGGGTTAGCATCATTACAACAAGGGTCATCATGCACTGATTTATTGGGGTCAAACAACGTCATACATATGGGATTAATTACATGGGCTTTGTAGGAAGTCATATATACCGGCCACCATAGGAAACTTTCTATAGCTAATTAAGCCACGCCCAATTCACCTTTATAATTCTTGGCTGCTCGAAATTCTTGGATTCTGATGTTATGTCATCTTATAGATGTTTCGATGTGCCCATGTATTGTTCAGTTCTGACTTTCCACCTTTT
>LFJQ01000514.1:0-24629 GCA_001182835.1 Oropetium thomaeum
GAGCCCGAGCCCTGACGCTCCGGGTCCTCGCGTCTTCAGCTCCCACATACGAAGCGCTCCGTTTCCGCAGCGCTTTCGGCCGCCCACCAACGTGCCAAAATACGCTGGGGAAACGAATCCGAGCCTCTGACTCGAAGACTACCGGCTCGCCTGTCGAGCCGGGGAGCGGATGACGACCGATTCATCATCCGCAACCTGCCACTCTACCTGGCCGACTCGGCCAGAACGTGGCTCGAGCACCTCCCCGCCGATCGGATCGCAAGCTGGTCCGACTTAAGGGAGGTCTTCGTAGGTAACTTTCAAGGGACCTACGCGCGCCCGGGCAATCCCTGGGACCTAAAGAACTGTCGACAGAAATCGGGGAAACTCTTCGGGAGTACGTCCGACGCTTCTCCCGGCAGTTGCAACGAGCTGCCAGATATCGGCGACGCTGACGTCATCGGGGCGTTCCTGTCCGGGACCACTTGCCGCACCCTAGTTCACAAGCTAGGACGCAAGAGTCCTCGAACGGCCAAGGAACTCCTGGATATCGCGACCAGCCACGCTTCCGGCGAGGAAGCTGTGGGCGCGATCTTCAACCGCCCCGATGCAAAGGGAAAACAGGGGGACAACACCGGGCGAAGGCCCCTCCAATTGCTCCCGCAAGAAGAAGAAGAACCGGCAACAATCGTCCGAAGGACGGATGGTTTGCGGCCGCCGAACGCAAGGGCGCCAAGGCGCCGGCAGGGGAGACCTCGGACCACTTCGAGAAGAAGTGGAACAGTCCATGCCCCAACCACGAATACCCCCGTCAAGCACCTGTACAAGGACTGCACACTCTTGAAGCGGTTCTTGAACCACGGGTCACCAAAGGGCAAGCCGAGAGGCAAGCTCCGACAAGCCCCCGAGGGAGCAGATGGCGAAGGGCGACGCCAACGAAGGTAACGACGGTTTCCCTGAACCCGATGGTTGCCTTATGATCTTCGCAGGTCCAGAGGCGCACGGAGGAAAGCGTCGTGCGAAGGTCGAGCGTCGCGAGGTGTTCGCAGCTGAGCCCGCGACACCAGCCTACCTTCGGTGGTCGGAGGCCCCGATCACATTCGATCGATCCGACCACCCCAGCCACGTCCCCCGACCGGGGTCGATACCCTCTGGTAGTCGACCCATCATCGGCAAGAAGCGTCTCACCAAGGTCCTCATGGACGGAGGCAGCGGCCTCAACATTCTCTACGCGGAGACGCTCGACGCCATGGGCGTTGATCGGTCACTCATCCGACCGACCGGAGCCCCATTCCACGGCGTCGTCCCGGGGAAGCAAGCCGTCCCGCTCGGGCAGATCGACCTGCCCGTCACCTTCGGGACACCGACCAACTTCAGAACGGAGACCCTCACGTTCGAGGTAGTCGGATTCCACGGGTCGTACCACGCCATCTTGGGGAGGCCGTGTTACGCGAAGTTCATGGCTATCCCCAACTACACCTACCTGAAGCTCAAGATGCCTGGGCCGAAGGGGGTCATCACAGTAGGCGCTTCCTTTCAGCGCGCCTACCAGTGTGAGACGGAGAGCGGCGAGCTTGCCTCCGCCACCATCGCGTCCACGGAGGAGCTTGCCGTCATTCGGCAGCAGATCACCGAAGACGCCCCCGACTCCAACCGCAGCGCCGGATCCTTTGAGCCCGCCGAGGGCACCAAGGAAATCCGGCTCGACCCGACAACGCCCCCGAGAAGGTGGCCAAAATCGGGACATCCCTCTCCGCCAAATAGGAAAGCGTGCTCGTCGACTTCCTCCGCGCGAACATCGACATCTTCGCGTGGAAACCCTCGGACATGCCTGGCATTCCGAGGGAAGTCGCCGAGCACTCCTTGCACATCAAGCCGGACTCCCACCCGGTAAAGCAACGCCTGCGCCGCTTCGACGAGGAGAAGCGCAGAGCCATCGGAGAGGAGGTAGCCAAACTGTTGGCCGCCGGTTTCATCAAGGAAGTGTACCACCCCGAATGGTTAGCCAATCCCGTCCTTATACGAAAAAAGAATGAGAAATGGAGAATGTGTGTTGACTATACTAGTCTCAACAAAGCGTGCCCGAAGGAATCCTTTTCCTTTGCCACGCATAGACCAGATAGTCGATTCCACCTCAGGGTGCGAAGCTCTGTGCTTCCTTGACGCGTATTCCGGATACCATCAGATCCGGATGAAGGAATCCGATCAAATCGCGACATCCTTCATCACTCCGTTCGGATCGTACTGCTACGTCACGATGCCGTTCGGGCTCAAGAATGCGGGCGCAACCCTATCAGCGCTGCATGATCAGATGCTTCGACGAACTCATTGGAGACATCGTCGAAGCATACGTTGACGACATCGTCGTCAAAATCCAAGAAAACCGACCAGCTCGTCACCGATCTGGAACGGACCTTCGCTAAACTCCGAGCAAACGACATCAAAATCAACCCCGAAAAGTGTGTCTTCGGGGTCCCGAGGGGAATGTTGCTCGGATTCATCGTCTCCGAGCGGGGCATCGAAGCCAATCCGGAGAAAATCGAGGCCATCAACCGGATGGGCCCGATTCAAAACTTGAAGGGGGTACAGCGTGTGACCGGATGCTTAGCGGCTCTGAGCCGCTTCATCTCGCGTCTCGGAGAACGCGTACACCCTCTCTACCAGCTCCTGAAGAAATCCGAGCGGTTTCAATGGACGCCCGAGGCACAGGAACGCACTCGACAAGATAAAAGTCATCCTGTCGAAGCCCCTAGTCCTGGTACCTCCGACCCCGAAGGAGCCTCTCCTCCTCTACATCGCCGCAACGACCCAGGTCGTCAGCGTCGCCCTCGTTGTAGAGCGGACGGAAGAAGGCCACGCCCTCAAGGTCCAGCGACCGGTCTACTACGTGAGCGAAGTCTTGTCGGAGACGAAGACACGATATCTTCAAATCTTGAAGATTCTCTATGGCGTCGTCCTTGCTAAAAGGAAGCTCCGACACTACTTCGAGTCTCACCCGGTGACCGTCGTCAGCTCCTTCCCACTGCGCGAAGTCGTCGAGAACCGCGACGCGACGGGCAAAGCCGCGAAGTGGGCCCTTGAGCTGATGGGCCGAGGGCATCACATACGCCCCCCGAACGGCGATCAAATCCCAGTCCTTGGCCGACTTCATAGCGGAATGGACAGAAGTACAATTACCCACGGCCCCTATCGACCAGGAGTATTGGGTGATGTACTTCGACGGTTCGTTGATGCGAAAGGGAGCAGGGGTCGGACTCGTCTTCGTCTCCCCTCTGGGGGTGCGCATGAAGTACGCAATCCGCCTCTCGTTCCCCGCGTCCAACAACGTAGCCGAGTACGAGGCAGTCGTCAACGGGCTCAAGATCGCCAACGAATTAGGAATCCGACGACTCGAAGTTCGGGGCGACTCCCAGCTCGTCGTTGGCCAAGTCATGAAGGAGTCTAGCTGCCACAACGAGACCATGGATGCCTACTGCAAGGAGGTCCGCAAGTTGGAACATAAGTTCCACGGCCTCGAGCTCAGGCACATCCCAAGGCGACAGAACGAAGAAGCCGACTCCTTAGCCAAAATGGCGGCCGGGCGCGAACAAATCCCGACGGGAGTCTTCGCCCACGATCAGAGCCGACCATCAATCCGACCCCAAGATACGCCGGGGGTTGGCACCGAGCCGCCCCAGGCACAAGGGGACGGATCGGCCGTGATGCCTCCCGACCCCTGCGTCATGGAAATCAACGAGGCGTCCGCACCAAGTACGAGCCCTCCAGACGACTGGAGGACGCCGTACCTCAACCGACTCCTCAAAGGAGAACTCCCCGCCGACAAGACGGAGGCACGACGCATCGCGCGACGCGCCAAGTCCTTCACCGTCATCGACGGAGAACTCTACAAGAGGAGCCTCACCAGAATCTTGCAGCGCTGCATCCCCGTCGAGCAAGGGAAGATGCTGCTGCGAGACATTCACGGAGGGGTCTGCGGTCACCACGCCGCGCACAAAACCCTCGTCGGAAACGCGTTCCGACAGGGATTCTACTGGCCAACCACCGTCAACGATGCTGCGCACATCGTTCGCGCGTGCGAAGGCTGTCAGTTCTACGCCCGGCAGACCCCATCTGCCGGCACAAGCGCTACAGTCCATCCCCATCACGTGGCCCTTCGCGGTCTGGGGATTGGACCTGGTCGGACCACTCAGAAGGCACCCGGGGGCTACACCCACCTCTTGGTAGCTGTCGACAAGTTCACCAAGTGGGTTGAGGCCCGGCCGATCACTAGAATCCGACCAGAAGAGGCAGTCGAGTTCTTCCTCGACATAATCCATCGCTTCGGGGTCCCAAACTCCATCATCACGGATAACAGTACGCAGTTCACAGGGAAGCGATTCCTTGAATTCTGTGACGACTACCACATCCGAGTAGATTGGGCGGCCGTGGCGCACCCCCGAACGAACGGGCAGGTCGAGCGCGCCAATGGCCTGATCCTTCAAGGCCTGAAGCCACGTATCTACAACCGGCTGAAACAGTTCAGCGGGCGATGGGCAGCCGAGCTCTCCGCCGTACTGTGGAGTTTGCGGACATCCACGAGTCGGGCGACAGGGTTCACTCCCTTCTTCATGGTGTACGGCTCCGAAGCCGTACTACCGACCGACCTCGACTACGGAGCCCCGAGGATCAGAGCCTACGACGAAGAAGGCAACCAGACGTCTCTCGAAGACGCCATGGATCAGCTCGACGAGGCGCGTGACGTAGCGCTCCTGCGATCGGCGAAATACCAGCAGGCGTTGCGACGTTACCACTCCCGCTACGTGCGGGAAAGAGCGTTCAACGTCGACGACCTCGTCCTTCAACGTGTTCAGAGCAGCAAGGACGCCACAAGCTGTCGCCTCCATGGGAAGGGCCCTTCATCGTCTCAAAAATTCTCCGACCCGGCTCCTACAAGTTGCGGATGGCGGACGGACAAGAACTCGCCAACGCGTGGAACATCGAACAGCTACGTCGCTTCTATCCCTAGAACTCGTAGTAGTCTTACCGTTCCTCGCCACCGAGATAAGCGGCGCCCGACCCCCGTCACGCGGGAGTCGGACCCCGCTCGGGGGCTACACCCTCAGGGTGCGCGTACCGGTACGCGCACCCTGAGCACTCCTTAAAATTTCGCCTTTCTGCTAAGCGGCGCCCGACCCCCGTCACGCGGGAGTCGGACCCTGCTCGGGGCTACACCTGCAAGGTGCGCCTCGCGCGCGCACCTCGACACTTGCTAAAATTTTGCCATTTCGCTTGCAAAATTTCGAGGAAAGGGTAAACAAAACTCTATCCTCTTCAAGGGTCCCGACCCCTCGTCCCGCGCTCCGAACCTTAGAAGGGAAAGTCACGAGTGGAAGAAGACGTGAAGTCTAGTTGGTCGGAATGCGTAAACGCCTAACGACCCCCGAGGGTTACGGCAGCGGCGCTCACCAGCTAGATGGAACGTTGGAGCCACCCGCGGCCTAAGACTTCTGAGGATCGAAGACAAGGAAAAAGGGGGTCGAGCACCTCACGACTCTGTGAAGCGACACCTTCACAAAAGTACTTAGAAACACCTCCCGTAGTCAGAAAATGTTCAATCCATTCTGATTTACAAAAGGGCCGAGCACTTTTGGCCTCGGCCGTCCTAAGTACAAAACTAAAGACTATTCTAACTCCTATTCTGCCGGGGAGGAGGGGGCACGCTTCCTGCCTCTTCTTCCGCCGTGCTCGCAGCAAGCTCCCGCGCGAAGGGGGCCGCCTCCGCCTCAATGGTGTCCAGCTCGGCGTCGGCATAACCGGCGGCAAAGCCCTCGCTCAAGTAGTCGAGGGCGATGTTGACATAGTGCGACCGGGCGACGGCGAACGCCCGGTGCACCCCCCGACAGACCGACAGGACGGCATCCCCAATTGATTCGACCGGCGCCCCCACGACTGCCTCTATCCGCGTGACAGATGCCCCGCTGGAAGTCAAACCGACGGGTACGTACGAACCTCTCCGCAGTAAATCGATACATATATATGCATATATATTTCGTGTGCAGGGTTCCACCCTCGGTCGGTTCGACCGGCGTCATTGCGACCGACTCGATCGGTGCGACGAACGCTCCCGACCTAACCTGACGCCTGAGTCGTGCCCGCCGTTTCAGTTTCCGCACGGCTCGCGACTTAGTCAGGTATGGTCCATAAGGGCTGAAATATGCCCCGACGGCCCCACGAGTTCAAAGGCTGGCCCGATGGACGGGTTCGACAGCCGCTCAGGGCGTAACTAGAGTGAGGGGTGGATTACGATGGGCCCACTAGCGGCCAATACCCTAGCGCCTGGGCGCCCGGGCGTCAAGGGCATCGTAAATCCGCGTTCGAGTCCCGGTTCGTCGAGCCTAGTGATGGTTCGCGCCGACCCATGGGTATCCTATCGCAAGGAGGCAACGAGCCCTCGGAACCTATCGAATGGAACCGAGAACTATATGGGTCGGCGACTGGGAATATTGGGACCGGCCACCAGCTGGCCTACGTCGGGATCCCCCGAAGGGATCCCGGGGCCCCACTTGAACTACCCGTTAGCAGCTCGATGAGCGTCGCACTACGGCCCCCGAGGTATAGTGCGGCTCGGCTCAACCTCCCCGTCTGGCGAACAGACGCGAGGGAAGGCGAATAAAGACGAACCGCGTCTCCGGACGGGACTCTGCGACGAGCGGAGGACTCGGAGGACGGAATCGCAAAAAGAGATCCGTACGGGATCGCAGAGCGCAGCAACTTTAAGCCACTGCTCGGTCAGATTTGGGCTGAAACACGCCCCGACGGTGCGTAGAGTTCGAAGGCTGGCCCGGCAACGGGTTCGACAGCCGCTCATGGCGCGAACAGAGCGAGGGACGGAAAACGATGCCCCCGTTTAGCATCCAGGGTGCGCTCTGGCGCCGGGGACACCGCAACCCGTGTTCGAGTCCCGGTTCGTCGAGCCTAATGATGGCTCGCGCCGACCCATGGGTATCCTATCGCAAGGAGGCAACGAGCCCTCGGAACCTATCGAATGGAACCGAGAACTATATGGGTCGGCGACTGGGAATATTGGGACCGGCCACCAGCTGACCTACGTCGGGATCCCCCCGAAGGGATCCCGGGGCCCCACTTAAACTACCCGTTAGCAGCTCGATGAGCGTCGCACTACGGCCCCCGGGGTATAGTGCGGCTCGGCTCAACCTCCCCGTCTGGCGAACAGACGCGCGGGAAGGCGATTAAAGACGAACCGCGTCTCCGATCGGGGATCCGTGACGAGCGGAGAACCCGGAGAGTGGAATCGCAAAAAGAGATCCGCACGGGATCGCAGAACATCACAATCCGGGAGCCTGAGAACGAGTTATTCACTCCTTCTCAGGCTCGGGGGCTACTGTTGAGGTTTGGTATCTGGGCTAATTAATCGTATTAACCCGGAAGGATAAAACCGCGCAGTATAGCCAAACCATCTTCGCTTTGATAACACCCAGGCCCGAGGACGAGGGAGGTCACTCCGTCTCGGCCGACCCCGACGTTCGGGAGTCGGACAGGCAGCGCCGATCTCTAAGGTCAGACAAGAGTTCCGCCTCGCCCGACCCCGACCTCGAGGGGTCGGACGAGGGTTCCGCCTCGCCCGCCTCGCCCGACTCCGACCTCGAGGGGTCGGACGAGGGTTCCGCCTCGCCCGACTCCGACCTCGAGAGATCGGACGAGAGTTCCGCCTCGCCCGACCTCGACCTCGAGAGCTCGGACGAGACGGGAGTTCCGCCTCGCCCGACCTCGACCTCGAGAGGACGGACGAAAGTTCCGCCTCGCCCGACCTCGACCTCGAGAGGTCGGACGAGACGGGAGTTCCGCCTCGCCCGACCTCGACCTCGAGAGGCCGGACGAAAGTTCCGCCTCGCCTGACCTCCGGGACGGACGAGACTGTACGATCCAACCACCCCGGACGGGACGGATGTCCGGGGACAGTTGAGCCGATTAATAAGCTCCAACTCCGGATGGGACGGTGGCGATGACCGCTCCCGGAAGAGTAAATGCGCACGACGTGCACCGTCCACGGGATGGACGTCACTCCAACAGTCCCCTGTCAGAGACTCACCGTCTCGTACAATAGGACACCCCGGAGCGACGGCCATCACCATGGCGTCATCAAGCCGGCTCCTACAGTGGCGCTTCTCCATACGGACGGGACTCCATCGAGCGACAGCTCGGACCACTCCGTCGACAAAAAGCAACGCGACCACTCCGAAGACGTCATCAGCTCGGTCTAACCGGAGTACGGCTACTGTCAGACTCACGGACCGGTCCTCCTCACGCCACCATATAAAAGGGGAGGAGGATTAAAGAAGGAGGACGAGTCTCGAAAGCCAACAAGGCGAACAAAGTCTCCAAGACCCACAAGCTCTCTAGGCACAGACACATGAACAACACTCACGACCACCCTTAGAGGCAGGAAGCACCTTCTCTTCCCCCTCCGTTTGTAACCCACATTGTAATCTCAGTCGCAAATAACACGAGCAGCCACCAAAACTGGACGTAGGGCATTTAGCCCGAACCAGTATAAATCCTTGTGTCCATTTGCGAACCATCCGGGCCCAAAACGCGCTTCCCCTAAAATAATCACTCGTTGGTGATATCGAACACCGACACTTTCATAATGCACATTTTGTTACATTGGATGTTTTTTCAAGCATCAATGTTACGGTTCTATCCGTTCAACTTTCTGGCAAAGTTATCCCTATTTTTGAGCTTGTCTTAACCGAATGCTGTATTCTGCATCACATTAGAATGGTTACTGATTTTATTAATTGTGGCTATTGTATTGCTGAATTATCTGCTTGTCATGTGAAAATTGACATTAATAATGAGAATAGACCTAAGCTTCTTTCCATAAAAAGGCTTCCTAAGTCAGATTCTGAAATTAACAAGTTCTTTTTTGACTTGGCAACTATGATTAAAACTAATGTTCTTATCGGTTCTGTTATACCTAATGAAGTTACTGACTTAAATTTAATGTTGTAGAGTGCAAAAGACAATATAGATCTAATTAATGATCACCATGCTCTTGTTCCTATAGAAAACATGCGGGAGTACATGACTCGACTACACACGGACTTTTTTGCAGTGAAAAAAGGGTCACTTGACTATAACATACTATTGCAGGCACTCAATTTTCCTATGGACTGGGAGGTTAGTATTCTGTCAAACCGACATTTGATAAAGGCTTATAACAAACGACCGCCTTCCCAAAGAAACAAATGCCAAGCACAAGGTGGAGGGGCACTAGGCAAGAGGGCGTCTGCAGCAGTGCCGCAAGTGCAAGGTCAATCGGTACGTCTGGTTAGTACAATACATAGGATAGTGTTACAGTAATACTAGTTAGTACATTGTCTGATACAATATTTACTGTTGCAGAGCAATTTTGCCTCAGGACAAGCTTTGGACTGATACCACAACACAGCTTGGTTAGTTATCTGAGAGACTCAAAAGTTCATACACAGCATGATATTTCTCTCTCTCTCTCTCTCTCTCTCTCTCAGATAACTAACCAAGCTGTGTTTGCGACTGGGAGCAAGCGGTGCGCGGGGAGTTGGGGAAGCATGTTCTTTTTTCCAACTCTCCCTTTCCTTTACAGATTCTCGCTGTGAATTGGGAGTTCAAAGGTGCAATCCTATAGCGTATGGCGTTTAAAAAATCTTCGGATTTTGTTTGGAAGGGGACATGTATGAATGTATTTATATACTATAAGTAGATTTTAGCTGAGATTTTATTTGTGTTCTTTTCGTCTTTTTTGTTTTGTAGGTGATAGAGAGAACGGGTGGGGGAAGCAAGAAGATCACAGCCATTGATAATATCTCGAGTATTCTTTTCTTAAGACAATGTCTTCGTACGAGAGGCATTTGACCTTTCATAATGCACATTTTGTTACATTGGATGTTTTTTCAAGCAGCAATGTTACGGTTCTATCCGTTCAACTTTCTGGCAAAGTTACCCCTATTTCTGAGGCTGTCTTAACCGAATGATGTAGGATCTTACTTCTGCATCTCATTAGAATGGTTACTGATTTTATTAATTGTGGCTATTTTATTGCTGAATTATCTGCTCGTCATGTGAAAATTGACATTAATAATGAGAATAGACCTAAGCTTCTTTCCATCAAAAGGCTTCCTAAGCCAGATTCTAAAATTAACAAGTTCTTTTTTGACTTGGCAACCATGATTAAAACTTATGTTCTTATCGGTTCTGTTATACCTAATGAAGTTACTAACTTAAATTTAATGTTGCAGAGTGCAAAAGACAATATAGATCTAATTAATGATCACCATGCTCTTGTTCCTATAGAAAACATGCGGGAGTACATGACTCGACTGCACACGGACTTTTTTGCAGTGAAAAAAGCGTCACTTGACTATAACATACTATTGCAGGCACTCAATTTTCCTATGGACTGGGAGGTTAGTATTCTGTCAAACCGACATTTGATAAAGGATTATAACAAACAACCGACTTCCCAAAGAAACAAATGCCAAGCACAACGTGGAGGGGCACTAGGCAAGAGGGTGTCTGCAGCAGTGCCGCAAGTGCAAGATCAATCGGTACGTCTGGTTAGTACAATACATGGGATAGTGTTACAGTAATACTAGTTAGTACATTGTCTGATACAATATTTACTGTTGCAAAGCAATTTTGCCTCAAGACAAGCTTTGGACTGATACCACAACACAGCTTGGTTAGTTATCTGAGAGAGAGAGAGAGAGAGAGAAATATCATGCTGTGTATGAACTTTTGAGTCTCTCAGATAACTAACCAAGCTGTGTTTGGGACTGGGAGCAAGCGGTGCGCGGGGAGCTGGGGAAGCATGTTCTTTTTTTCAATTCTCCCTTTCCTTTATAGATTCTCGCTGTGAATTGGGAGTTCGAAGGTGCAATCCTATAGCGTATGGCGTTTAAAAAATCTTCTGATTTTGTTTGGAAGGGGACATGTATGAATGTATTTATATACTATAAGTAGATTTTAGCTGAGATTTTATTTGTGTTCTTTTCGTCTTTTTTGTTTTCTAGGTGATAGAGAGAACGGGTGGGGGAAGCAAGAAGATCACAGCCATTGATAATATCTCGAGTATTCTTTTCTTAAGACAATGTCTTCGTACGAGAGGCATTTGACCTTTCATAATGCACATTTTGTTACATTGGATGTTTTTTCAAGCAGCAATGTTACGGTTCTATCCGTTCAACTTTCTGGCAAAGTTACCCCTATTTCTGAGCCTGTCTTAACCGAATGCTGTAGGATCTTACTTCTGCATCTCATTAGAATGGTTACTGATTTTATTAATTGTGTCTATTGTATTGCTGAATTATCTGCTCGTCATGTGAAAATTGACATTAATAATGAGAATAGACCTAAGCTTCTTTCCATAAAAAGGCTTCCTAAGTCAGATTCTGAAATTAACAAGTTCTTTTTTGACTTGGTAACTATGATTAAAACTAATGTTCTTATCGGTTCTGTTATACCTAATGAAGTTACTGACTTAAATTTAATGTTGCAGAGTGCAAAAGACAATATAGATCTAATTAATGATCACCATGCTCTTGTTCCTATAGAAAACATGCGGGAGTACATGACTCGACTGCACACGGACTTTTTTGCAGTGAAAAAATCGTCACTTGACTATAACATACTATTGCAGGCACTCAATTTTCCTATGGACTGGGAGGTTAGTATTCTGTCAAACCGACATTTGATAAAGGCTTATAACAAACGACCGCCTTCCCAAAGAAACAAATGCCAAGCACAAGGTGGAGGGGCACTAGGCAAGAGGGCGTCTGCAGCAGTGCCGCAAGTGCAAGGTCAATCGGTACGTCTGGTTAGTACAATACATAGGATAGTGTTACAGTAATACTAGTTAGTACATTGTCTCATACAATATTTACTGTTGCAGAGCAATTTTGCCTCAGGACAAGCTTTGGACTGATACCACAACACAGCTTGGTTAGTTATCTGAGAGACTCAAAAGTTCATACACAGCATGATATTTCTCTCTCTCTCTCTCAGATAACTAACCAAGCTGTGTTTGGGACTGGGAGCAACCGGTGCGTGGGGAGCTGGGGAAGCATGTTCTTTTTTCCAATTCTCCCTTTCCTTTACAGATTCTCGCTGTGAATTGGGAGTTCGAAGGTGCAATCTTATAGCGTATGGCGTTTAACAAATCTTCTGATTTTGTTTGGAAGGGGACATGTATGAATGTATTATATACTATAAGTAGATTTTAGCTGAGATTTTGTTTGTGTTCTTTTCGTCTTTTTTGTTTTGTAGGTGATAGAGAGAACGGGTGGGGGAAGCAAGATGATCACAGCCATTGATAATATCTCGAGTATCCTTTTCTTAAGACAATGTCTTCGTACCAGAGGCATTTGACCGTTCATAATGCACATTTTGTTACATTGGATGTTTTTTCAAGCAGCAATGTTACGGTTCTATCCGTTCAACTTTCTGGCAAAGTTATCCCTATTTCTGAGCCTGTCTTAACCGAATGCTGTAGGATCTTACTTCTGCATCTCATTAGAATGGTTACTGATTTTATTAATTATGGCTATTGTATTGCTAAATTATCTGCTCGTCATGTGAAAATTGACATTAATAATGAGAATAGACCTAAGCTTCTTTCCATAAAAAGACTTCCTAAGTCAGATTCTGAAATTAACAAGTTCTTTTTTGACTTGGCAACTATGATTAAAACTAATGTTCTTATCGGTTCTGTTATACCTAATGAAGTTACTGACTTAAATTTAATGTTCCAAAGTGCAAAAGACAATATAGATCTAATTAATGATCACCATGCTCTTGTTCCTATAGAAAACATGCGGGAGTACATGACTCGACTGCACACGGACTTTTTTGCAGTGAAAAAAGGGTCACTTGACTATAACATACTATTGCAGGCACTCAATTTTCCTATGGACTGGGAGGTTAGTATTCTGTCAAACCGACATTTGATAAAGGCTTATAACAAACGACCGCCTTCCCAAAGAAACAAATGCCAAGCACAAGGTGGAGGGGCACTAGGCAAGAGGGCGTCTGCAGCAGTGCCGCAAGTGCAAGGTCAATCGGTACGTCTGGTTAGTACAATACATAGGATAGTGTTACAGTAATACTAGTTAGTACATTGTCTGATACAATATTTACTGTTGCAAAGCAATTTTGCCTCAAGACAAGCTTTGGACTGATACCACAACACAGCTTGGTTAGTTATCTGAGAGAGAGAGAGAAATATCATGCTGTGTATGAACTTTTGAGTCTCTCAGATAACTAACCAAGCTGTGTTTGGGACTGGGAGCAAGCGGTGCGCGGGGAGCTGGGGAAGCATGTTCTTTTTTTCAATTCTCCCTTTCCTTTATAGATTCTCGCTGTGAATTGGGAGTTCGAAGGTGCAATCCTATAGCGTATGGCGTTTAAAAAATCTTCTGATTTTGTTTGGAAGGGGACATGTATGAATGTATTATACTATAAGTAGATTTTAGCTGAGATTTTATTTGTGTTCTTTTCGTCTTTTTTGTTTTCTAGGTGATAGAGAGAACGGGTGGGGGAAGCAAGAAGATCACAGCCATTGATAATATCTCGAGTATTCTTTTCTTAAGACAATGTCTTCGTACGAGAGGCATTTGACCTTTCATAATGCACATTTTGTTACATTGGATGTTTTTTCAAGCAGCAATGTTACGGTTCTATCCGTTCAACTTTCTGGCAAAGTTACCCCTATTTCTGAGCCTGTCTTAACCGAATGCTGTAGGATCTTACTTCTGCATCTCATTAGAATGGTTACTGATTTTATTAATTGTGTCCATTGTATTGCTGAATTATCTGCTCGTCATGTGAAAATTGACATTAATAATGAGAATAGACCTAAGCTTCTTTCCATAAAAAGGCTTCCTAAGTCAGATTCTGAAATTAACAAGTTCTTTTTTGACTTGGTAACTATGATTAAAACTAATGTTCTTATCGGTTCTGTTATACCTAATGAAGTTACTGACTTAAATTTAATGTTGCAGAGTGCAAAAGACAATATAGATCTAATTAATGATCACCATGCTCTTGTTCCTATAGAAAACATGCGGGAGTACATGACTCGACTGCACACGGACTTTTTTGCAGTGAAAAAATCGTCACTTGACTATAACATACTATTGCAGGCACTCAATTTTCCTATGGACTGGGAGGTTAGTATTCTGTCAAACCGACATTTGATAAAGGCTTATAACAAACGACCGCCTTCCCAAAGAAACAAATGCCAAGCACAAGGTGGAGGGGCACTAGGCAAGAGGGCGTCTGCAGCAGTGCCGCAAGTGCAAGGTCAATCGGTACGTCTGGTTAGTACAATACATAGGATAGTGTTACAGTAATACTAGTTAGTACATTGTCTCATACAATATTTACTGTTGCAGAGCAATTTTGCCTCAGGACAAGCTTTGGACTGATACCACAACACAGCTTGGTTAGTTATCTGAGAGACTCAAAAGTTCATACACAGCATGATATTTCTCTCTCTCTCTCTCTCTCTCTCTCAGATAACTAACCAAGCTGTGTTTGGGACTGGGAGCAAGCGGTGCGCGGGGAGTTGGGGAAGCATGTTCTTTTTTCCAACTCTCCCTTTCCTTTACAGATTCTCGCTGTGAATTGGGAGTTCAAAGGTGCAATCCTATAGCGTATGGCGTTTAAAAAATCTTCTGATTTTGTTTGGAGGGGACATGTATGAATGTATTTATATACTATAAGTAGATTTTAGCTGAGATTTTATTTGTGTTCTTTTCGTCTTTTTTGTTTTGTAGGTGATAGAGAGAACGGGTGGGGGAAGCAAGAAGATCACAGCCATTGATAATATCTCGAGTATTCTTTTCTTAAGACAATGTCTTCGTACGAGAGGCATTTGACCTTTCATAATGCACATTTTGTTACATTGGATGTTTTTTCAAGCAGCAATGTTACGGTTCTATCCGTTCAACTTTCTGGCAAAGTTACCCCTATTTCTGAGCCTGTCTTAACCGAATGATGTAGGATCTTACTTCTGCATCTCATTAGAATGGTTACTGATTTTATTAATTGTGGCTATTTTATTGCTGAATTATCTGCTCGTCATGTGAAAATTGACATTAATAATGAGAATAGACCTAAGCTTCTTTCCATCAAAAGGCTTCCTAAGCCAGATTCTGAAATTAACAAGTTCTTTTTTGACTTGGCAACTATGATTAAAAGTAATGTTCTTATCGGTTCTGTTATACCTAATGAAGGTACTAACTTAAATTTAATGTTGCAGAGTGCAAAAGACAATATAGATCTAATTAATGATCACCATGCTCTTGTTCCTATAGAAAACATGCGGGAGTACATGACTCGACTGCACACGGACTTTTTTGCAGTGAAAAAAGCGTCACTTGACTATAACATACTATTGCAGGCACTCAATTTTCCTATGGACTGGGAGGTTAGTATTCTGTCAAACCGACATTTGATAAAGGATTATAACAAACAACCGACTTCCCAAAGAAACAAATGCCAAGCACAACGTGGAGGGGCACTAGGCAAGAGGGTGTCTGCAGCAGTGCCGCAAGTGCAAGATCAATCGGTACGTCTGGTTAGTACAATACATGGGATAGTGTTACAGTAATACTAGTTAGTACATTGTCTGATACAATATTTACTGTTGCAAAGCAATTTTGCCTCAAGACAAGCTTTGGACTGATACCACAACACAGCTTGGTTAGTTATCTGAGAGAGAGAGAGAAATATCATGCTGTGTATGAACTTTTGAGTCTCTCAGATAACTAACCAAGCTGTGTTTGGGACTGGGAGCAAGCGGTGCGCGGGGAGCTGGGGAAGCATGTTCTTTTTTTCAATTCTCCCTTTCCTTTATAGATTCTCGCTGTGAATTGGGAGTTCGAAGGTGCAATCCTATAGCGTATGGCGTTTAAAAAATCTTCTGATTTTGTTTGGAAGGGGACATGTATGAATGTATTATACTATAAGTAGATTTTAGCTGAGATTTTATTTGTGTTCTTTTCGTCTTTTTTGTTTTCTAGGTGATAGAGAGAACGGGTGGGGGAAGCAAGAAGATCACAGCCATTGATAATATCTCGAGTATTCTTTTCTTAAGACAATGTCTTCGTACGAGAGGCATTTGACCTTTCATAATGCACATTTTGTTACATTGGATGTTTTTTCAAGCAGCAATGTTACGGTTCTATCCGTTCAACTTTCTGGCAAAGTTACCCCTATTTCTGAGCCTGTCTTAACCGAATGCTGTAGGATCTTACTTCTGCATCTCATTAGAATGGTTACTGATTTTATTAATTGTGTCTATTGTATTGCTGAATTATCTGCTCGTCATGTGAAAATTGACATTAATAATGAGAATAGACCTAAGCTTCTTTCCATAAAAAGGCTTCCTAAGTCAGATTCTGAAATTAACAAGTTCTTTTTTGACTTGGTAACTATGATTAAAACTAATGTTCTTATCGGTTCTGTTATACCTAATGAAGTTACTGACTTAAATTTAATGTTGCAGAGTGCAAAAGACAATATAGATCTAATTAATGATCACCATGCTCTTGTTCCTATAGAAAACATGCGGGAGTACATGACTCGACTGCACACGGACTTTTTTGCAGTGAAAAAATCGTCACTTAACTATAACATACTATTGCAGGCACTCAATTTTCCTATGGACTGGGAGGTTAGTATTCTGTCAAACCGACATTTGATAAAGGCTTATAACAAACGACCGCCTTCCCAAAGAAACAAATGCCAAGCACAAGGTGGAGGGGCACTAGGCAAGAGGGCGTCTGCAGCAGTGCCGCAAGTGCAAGGTCAATCGGTACGTCTGGTTAGTACAATACATAGGATAGTGTTACTGTAATACTAGTTAGTACATTGTCTCATACAATATTTACTGTTGCAGAGCAATTTTGCCTCAGGACAAGCTTTGGACTGATACCATAACACAGCTTGGTTAGTTATCTGAGAGACTCAAAAGTTCATACACAGCATGATATTTCTCTCTCTCTCTCAGATAACTAACCAAGCTGTGTTTGGGACTGGGAGCAACCGGTGCGTGGGGAGCTGGGGAAGCATGTTCTTTTTTCCAATTCTCCCTTTCCTTTACAGATTCTCGCTGTGAATTGGGAGTTCGAAGGTGCAATCTTATAGCGTATGGCGTTTAACAAATCTTCTGATTTTGTTTGGAAGGGGACATGTATGAATGTATTTATATACTATAAGTAGATTTTAGCTGAGATTTTGTTTGTGTTCTTTTCGTCTTTTTTGTTTTGTAGGTGATAGAGAGAACGGGTGGGGGAAGCAAGATGATCACAGCCATTGATAATATCTCGAGTATCCTTTTCTTAAGACAATGTCTTCGTACCAGAGGCATTTGACCGTTCATAATGCACATTTTGTTACATTGGATGTTTTTTCAAGCAGCAATGTTACGGTTCTATCCGTTCAACTTTCTGGCAAAGTTATCCCTATTTCTGAGCCTGTCTTAACTGAATGCTGTAGGATCTTACTTCTGCATCTCATTAGAATGGTTACTGATTTTATTAATTATGGCTATTGTATTGCTAAATTATCTGCTCGTCATGTGAAAATTGACATTAATAATGAGAATAGACCTAAGCTTCTTTCCATAAAAAGACTTCCTAAGTCAGATTCTGAATTAACAAGTTCTTTTTTGACTTGGCAACTATGATTAAAACTAATGTTCTTATCGGTTCTGTTATACCTAATGAAGTTACTGACTTAAATTTAATGTTCCAGAGTGCAAAAGACAATATAGATCTAATTAATGATCACCATGCTCTTGTTCCTATAGAAAACATGCGGGAGTACATGACTCGACTGCACACGGACTTTTTTGCTGTGAAAAAAGGGTCACTTGACTATAACATACTATTGCAGGCACTCAATTTTCCTATGGACTGGGAGGTTAGTATTCTGTCAAACCGACATTTGATAAAGGCTTATAACAAACGACCGCCTTCCCAAAGAAACAAATGTCAAGCACAAGGTGGAGGGGCACTAGGCAAGAGGGCGTCTGCAGCAGTGCCGCAAGTGCAAGGTCAATCGGTACGTCTGGTTAGTACAATACATAGGATAGTGTTACAGTAATACTAGTTAGTACATTGTCTGATACAATATTTACTGTCGCAGAGCAATTTTGCCTCAGGACAAGCTTTGGACTGATACCACAACACAGCTTGGTTAGTTATCTGAGAGACTCAAAAGTTCATACACAGCATGATATTTCTCTCTCTCTCTCTCAGATAACTAATCAAGCTGTGTTTGGGACTGGGAGCAACCGGTGCGTGGGGAGCTGGGGAAGCATGTTCTTTTTTCCAATTCTCCCTTTCCTTTACAGATTCTCGCTGTGAATTGGGAGTTCGAAGGTGCAATCTTATAGCGTATGGCGTTTAAAAAATCTTCTGATTTTGTTTGGAAGGGGACATGTATGAATGTATTTATATACTATAAGTAGATTTTAGCTGAGATTTTGTTTGTGTTCTTTTCGTCTTTTTTGTTTTGTAGGTGATAGAGAGAACGGGTGGGGGAAGCAAGAAGATCACAGCCATTGATAATATCTCGAGTATCCTTTTCTTAAGACAATGTCTTCGTACCAGAGGCATTTGACCGTTCATAATGCACATTTTGTTACATTGGATGTTTTTTCAAGCAGCAATGTACGGTTCTATCCGTTCAACTTTCTGGCAAAGTTATCCCTATTTCTGAGCCTGTCTTAACCGAATGCTGTAGGATCTTACTTCTGCATCTCATTAGAATGGTTACTGATTTTATTAATTGTGTCTATTGTATTGCTGAATTATCTGCTCGTCATGTGAAAATTGACATTAATAATGAGAATTATCTGCTCGTCGGACCCTCCGGTCACATACCGGAACTTCCGGAGAACCCGTCTATGGACTCTAGAAAAGACGCCAATTTGGTCGTCAACACCCACCGGAACCTCCGGTCGGTGACCGGAACCTCCGACGTCGGACTCTCCGGTCGCGTACCGGACCTTCCGGAGAACCCGTCTCTGGACTCTGGAAAAGACGCCAATTTTGGTCGTCAATACCCACCGCAACCTCCGGTAGGTGACCGGAACCTCCGACGTCGGACCCTCCGGTGGCATACCGGACCTTCCGGAGAACCCGTCTCTGCGGACTCTAGAAAAGATGCCAATTTTGGGTCGTCAACACCTCTCTTCAATGGCGATGGCGGCGTGCCGACACAGGTACTCAGCCCATCTTTACGCCTAATCTGCTGACGCCCATGGCGACAATGGTGAGCCGACGCAGTTATCGAACCGGAACGCCTCATCTGCTCACGCGCATGGCGACGCGGCGAGCCGACGATTGCGGGGCGCAGCTAGGCTTTCAGCCGCGGCCCGCCTCCAATCCCGGTCGCTACCAATCGCCTCGACTCCCGAGCCTGCCTCTGAATCACACAGCGTCGACCTAGGACGCCGCAGCCTCCCGAGTTTACGCCCTGCACTCCATCCCCCGCCTCTAAAGAAGACTCCATCGATTTTACAAAATAATTTTGGAGAAGAGGAGAATCCATTGAGTGAAGATTAGGGACTGGAGCTTGTTACCGGCGTCGGCCCTCCACTGAGTCGGCAACTGCGGCTTGGCCAGGTGAGTCGGAGCAGCAATCTCTAGAGAAGGCAGACCCCGGCGTCCTTCGCTGAGTCGGTGAAGGCAGCGGTGGCTTCGGTGTTAGGTCGAGTCGATGTCTGAATCGGCGACGGCGGCGGCGGCTGGCATTCAACGGTCGAATCTTAAATAAATTTTGACCGGGACGAATCAAAGAGGGTGTCAAGAGCCAGGAATGTTGCCCTGACCCTCCTCCTGCGCATTGTGGGCCACATGGGTTGCTTCTGGAGGGCATAACGGGGGGTGTGCTGCTTGGAACTTGACTGGCAGGGCTGAATGTTACTGAGCCGATGGTGCCTGGCCGCATGGCCCTTTTTTATTTCCTATTTTTTTCCTTTGTTAACTACCCAACGAAAGAGTGGCTGTTCTAAAAAAAAAAAACTCAACGAAACAGTGGTTGCTTGTTTATTAAAAAAAATCGTTGGACTACTCACTCAACGCTTTTCTCAAGTTTTTTCTTTACAACATCTCTTCCCTTTTATCATATATGTTCTCTTCCGTTTTGTTCAACTTCAATGTCCTTTAGAAATTTTTTTTTTTATCTAGCGTCTTACAGCCAAGGTTTACAAAAATATTGGAGCTGTGGCTACAGTCTGACGACGGTTTGAACGAAAACCGTCCAAAGTTTGAAATCCGAATTTGAACAAAATCAAATGATTTTGTAAACGGTAAGCCGAGCGATATCAACGGCTAAAGGGCTTACCGCACGGTTTCGATGGGTTTTTGCTGATGACCGTTCCACGCCCTTGCCGCGGCGTCGGAGTCCAGCTGCAGAGCTCCACGGCGCCACCTCCGAAGACGCAGCCCGGCCGCCCACACGGCAGCCAGCAAATGCACAGCACACGCTTTAACGGCGGCAGACACGTGCCGTAGCCGCAGGCCGCAGCCAACGACCGCAAGCCGTCCGCCCACGCCCACGCGCACTGCTCCGCGGGCCACGACGTGCTCAGGTCCGCCGACTCTTGTGGCGGACGCGTCCTGCAGCAACGAGCTCCATCGGCATTCCGGTCTGTCCGTGACGGCGCACCACATGCACATCGGGCGGAGCGGTTAGCCGCCAAATCGCTCTGCTAGCCGCCCTTTTTACAAGGTAAGCCGCCTATGGTAAGACTGGGTCGCTGGACGTGGTTGCATACGCAGCGAATGAGGTTCGGCGGCGCTGGGCGCTCGACTCCGGTGACGCTGTCAGCGGCGAATGGGAGAGAACAGAGCAAAATAGCCAACTGAGAGAAGAGGATAAAAGATGTTCTTTTTTTTTTGTGATTTTACCTTTCATCAATTATTTGGTCCATCAAACTTGAATTTTTTCATCACCTTTTTTCACCAGAATTCTTGCTTTTTCATCTAGTTTTTCTTACAGTTTTTTTTTTACAATTTTTTTTAAAAATATTCAAATTTAATATTTTTTAAAACAAAAACCGGTTGTCCGCTTAAGCCGTCCCAGATCGGTTTTTATGAAAATCACGAAAAAACTATCTGTTTTCAAACGGTTTTGTAAATCTTGCTTACAACACGGTGCTCATTTAATTTGAGGAGACGGTTCCTCTGAGTTAGATCGCAGTTGAGTGACTATGTGCGAGCCAGCGGGGACTTCGGGTCTGCATGTCAGTTACTTCAACTGACCTCAGTGATTTGGGGCCCACTTGTATATCTCAATATATAAAGGTACATTCTTAATGGTATCTGCTCGTCTTCGATAAGAAAGCTACGACGTCGCAAGAGCTGGTGACCCTCATTAACAGGCATCGCAAGGGGAGGAATAGCCTCGTACTAGTACTACATATTTTGTCCTAATTTGGTTCTGATGTCAATTCTATAAAACAGCTGACACTGTTGTAAATAAAAAACTTTTCTGAGCTGAATATACTAATCTCTCTCCCTTAGTCTCTTCTGAGACGGTTCTTGTTCAACTGTAAAAAACTGTTCAAAGTCAAAGCATCATAATTTCTGCAGGACAATAGGCCAAAAGGAATCACAAACAGAAACCGTGAAGGGAACAAGAAAAGAAGAAACCGACTCTGATGTTCTGCTCAGAACCAGATACATGTATCTCATGTTTCAGTGAAATAGGAAGTGAAGGAAGATTATTACTAATAATCATTTGTGCCCTCATGGTAATTTACTGACTGACTGACTCTCTCTCTCTCTCTGCTTTATTATTAAATCCGCTGCCAGTACAGGAACTGGAAAAAGTCTAAAAACTGAAAGAAAAAAATAAAGAAAACATAGGTAGAGAAAAGAAAAAAGATAAATTATTGAAAGTGGACGCCTGGTACTTGAGCAAAGATTTGAAAATCCGAAATAAATTAACTTCTAGTAAGATAAGCACAAGAGCAATCGAAATAAATCAAACACTAGAATTAAACAAGCTAACTTGAATCTAGTGAGGGGTTTGCAATCCTAGGGTGATATGCAACAAGATAAACTTTTAGAAAATTAAGGCTCAAAAGTAAAGGAACAAGGAGAGACACAAATTTAACCCGTGGTGTCGATGACTTGCCGGTCACCCCTAATCCACGTTAAGGTGGACTCAAGCCTTTGATTTGCTCCTCTATCCAGCTTGCCACTTCTCCAACAAGAAGGGCTCACAAAGAGCAACTTGACCTTGAGCCAAATCAATCCCTCGAGCCGCTCCAAACCTCGATTCCACTAGGGTTGCCCTTTGCTGCTCCGGCGAGGTGAGCACCACACCTCTCACAACAATCACCGGGCCTCCTTCACAATCTTCTTGAAGGGCTCACGGTTGCTCCACCACCAAGCCGTCTAGGAGGCGGCAACCTCCCAAGAGTAACAAGTCGATGACGCTTGCTTAGAAAATCACTAGTGCCACAAAGCTCGAATCGATGAAATCAAGCATTAGATGCTCTCACACTCTCTATGGATCAACAAGGGGTCAAAAGTGAGAGAGGAAGGCTCAAGAGTATGTAGTATGCAGTGGAAAATGATCAAGAGAGATGCCTTGCACGAAATGGGGAAGTATTTATACCCCCCACATGAAAAACTAGCTGTTATTAGCTTTCTACGCAGCTGGTGGTCAGACCCGCGACTCTGGCGGTCAGACCGTGGTGGTTGGCAACGTTCATTTTTACAATAAATGCACAGAGGAAGAATTTTAAATCTGGAGCTAGCGGTCAGACCGCGGGCCTGGCGGTCAGATCGTCAGAGGAGCCCGAAACAAGCAGTCTCTAAAGTGACCCTGACGGTCAGACCGTCCCTTTGGCGGTCAGACCGTCAGAGGAGCCCGAAAACAAGCAGTCTCTGGAGTGACCCTGGCGGTCCGACCGTCCCTTTGACGGTCAGACCGTCAGAGGAGCCCGAAACAAGCAGTCTCTGGAGTGACCCTGGCGGTCAGACCGTTCCTTTGGAGGTTAGACCGCCAGAGGGGCTCAGAGAAGAGACAATCTCTGAGGGGTGCTGGCGGTCGGACCAAGCTCTGGCAGTCAGACCACCAGACACTAATTCAGCACACTTGATTTTCTCATTTTCTAGGATTTTGATAGGATTTCTCTCAACAATTTTTCTTCTTTTTTTTTTAAAAGAAATTTCAAGGACACTTTTGCAGTTAATTGATAAGAAAATTGGGCAAAAAGTGGTAATCTATAGATGCTCCAAGCAAATTACAACCGACCAGTCTTAATAGTACGGCGCTAATCTAAAATCCGGTCATTTTCTCCTCGAATCACCTTATGACCGGTAAAAGTAAAAACCTATTGATTATACCTTTGCCTTGCGTCATCCATTGCCCTATTTGTGTAAGCTCCACAATATATTTGTTGCCATTTCATAAAGCGGACTCAAATATTCAATAATTTCTAACAAGGACTCAAGTAGCGAATTAATCCAAAAATATGGATTGTCATTAATTACCAAAACCACAATTAAGGGCCTAGATGCTTCAACAGCCGACACCTAGATATGCACGGCTGACTTTGGATAGGATAGCTGTTAAAGGACACGCCTTACTAAGTAGCTTCCTACTTTCAAGTTTTACCTCCAATTTAAGTTCGAGAAAAGTAACTTTAGTGTGCACTGTGACTAAACAATCATGTTGACAAAAAATGGTTAGTATAGACATCACAACTGTAAGCATCATTCTTCTTCTGTTCACTTCTTAACGTATGCGACAGAGAGATTGAGTAGACTCTAGACTGAGAGTGTCATCGGTTCGAAACGTTTTTATATACCTGCAGGGTTAACCTGGTCACACGACACACGTGCGCGTCCCGGACCGCACGTGGCAACCGTTCGCACCAGATCTGGCAAATCTAATTGCCTCTTACGCTACCTCAACAGTGCCGCGTCCCACCGGATCATCCGTCCCAGACGGTATCTGTGGAGTTCACACACTGTCCACCCCAGACCGTCGCCAATTAAACACCGTAAGGTAGGTTCAGCTTTGCCGTCTCTAGGCTACCTAGTTTTACTGGTTCCCATAGTTCAGCATGTGAGCAGTACATTCAATACTCAACCAACTGTGCCACACGAGTCAGACAGCGCTACCGCACACCGAACCCCGTCGGTTGCATCCCTATCATTCCCTGTCTGACCTCGGTTTCTTTTCATGAAAACTGAATCTGCTACCATTTCTTTAGCAAGAGTGGAAGTTTCAATCAACTCCTATCATATCGCGGGCAGTGTCCGATCTGTCCGACTTCTACAGTAAAGAATCTATAAGAATAACATCTATACGGGCTACCTGTACCAATATTCTAAAATAGGTACTACTGGAAACATATGCATCTAGGGCTTCATACAACTCCTGTCGACCTAAATGCACATCACATGACTCACATTCACTGTGGTAAAAGAAAACTTTCAAAAACAGTAGTGCACCGAGGCTTGTCTTGCGGGTATTCTTCCTGGTCTGCGGCGACGGGGTCTTCTGAGAACTCGGGGTCCACCTCAATGGCTACCTCGTTCACGTCGGCGTCTACATGATGCAATTACAGAGGTGACATC
>LFJQ01000515.1:0-24628 GCA_001182835.1 Oropetium thomaeum
CGGCTTGGGCCGTGCCGGCGTCGTCCAGAACCAGAGCGCCGTGCGGAACGCCGTCACGGAGCAGTTGGCAACGACGTCCGGGTCGCGCAGGCCGTCGAAGCCCAGCGCCTGCCCCGCCGGCCCGTAGTTGAAGTTCCACGAGAGCTGGATGGGCCCTCGGCCATGGTACGACTTGCCCGGGTAGCACGGCCACCGCTTGTCCGTGGCGTCGCAGTAGGTGCTGGCCGGTTTGATCTCCTCCTTGAAGCACAGGCCCCACGCGTACGGGCCGTCCGGCGCTGTCGCCCAGCCGCCTGTTTGTTTGCAGAAAAATCGCATCGAACGAATAACGTCAGCGAGCTGCAGAAAATTGATGGCTTGAAGAAGCTAATAATATCAGTTGCATCATGGTTCGATCACTGTACTGTACCTGTGGTCTCGTGGGAGATTTGCGCGAAGAAGGCGGCGATCTCGCGCTTTCGGGTGGCCAGGTCGCCGGTGCCGGCGAAGGCAGGGAAGGTCCGGGCGGCCTGGATGAAGGACGAGTAGGTGTAGAACCCCTTGGAGCAGGCCTCGTCGTCCCTGTGCGGGAACAGCGAGTTGTAGAGCTGCTCGCTCACCAGCGCCTCCACTGGGCTGCACTTCCCGCTGGGGCCGTACCACCGCGCCTCACCGGACGCCACCAGGAAAGCAAACACGGCGATAAAAGATAACGCGCCAGAATACTCCATGGCCGATGCAGCCAAACCAAGTGCGCAACCAAACACTTGCCCTATATACGTCGTGTGTGCAATATGGAATGGAAGTGGAAGGAGTGTTGGAGCGGCATGTGCGGTTGGACGTGCATTATATAGCTAGAGAGTTGCTTGGTGGTGGCGTCGCGACAGAGTAGGAAAAGACATGAGCAGCCGGCCGAGATGCTAGGTCGCCAGGATAGTAGATAGGGGGTCAAGACTGACCGGGCACTCGCTTATCACCATCACTGGTTGACTGGATCCACCTGTCATATCATCCGCTGAAAATTGGAGTGAAGCAAAAGGCTCTAAACTCAAGTGGAGCTACGTAAAAAATGCTTCCCTGTTGTATTCTCGACCGGTTGGAAGAAATCGCTCCGAACTACAGTTCTACAAACGTACTACCATCAGACGAAGCAGCTAGAACTGAGCCAAACAGGGTTTTAGTTTAAATCTCTGAAGCACGAGAGCAGATTAATTGTTTTTGCGTGCACATTTCAAAAATAAAATAAATTAATGTTTTCGTTGTCCTGTCAACTGTCATCTTGATAGTTTAGCACTCCCTTGCCGGATCAGAGTCTAGAAGATTTGGCCTATTGCGTTATTGCTATACTGCTAATAAGCAAAGTGGGTTCGGTAGTGCACGCCAGCACTACTATATGATGGAAATGGGCTTCCCATTAAGAAATGGAAATGATATTTGGCATGCATATACATATATGCGCGTGTGGGAGATTTTGATCAGGTCAGCCAAAAAGGTTAGTTAGTGCACATCAGCGCCATGCGTCACGTTGACTGCTGTATGGCGGACGGGGTGTACGAGTGCACGGCCTGCAGAGATTGTCTTAAGTCCTTTTCCACCCTTTGTCCCTCCCTCGTGACTGAATAATCCATGTCATTGTGGCCTGTTTGAATAGCTCAAGAATTCAACGCTTCAACTTCAAGAGTGGTAGTACAAATCTTGCCAACATTTTCTTGCAAATTACAAGTAGAGCTTGTCCAGTTACCAGATTGTGCGATTTTTCATCCTGGGCGGAGTCGTGATGACACTCAGCAGAAATACTTCATTTGCTAACAAATATCGTCTCTGATTGAACCGACGCTAGCCGTACCAAGTTGCAGTTTTGTAGCTCTGCTTATCCTATAATATCGTTCACAGACGGCAAAGTTAAGAGCCCCCCTCCCCTCCCGAGCTACTAATAAGATGGTAAGGATACAAAATTACAAACTGTAC
This sequence comes from Oropetium thomaeum, assembly GCA_001182835.1. Taxonomy (NCBI): domain Eukaryota; kingdom Viridiplantae; phylum Streptophyta; class Magnoliopsida; order Poales; family Poaceae; genus Oropetium; species Oropetium thomaeum. The sequence goes on from LFJQ01000515.1 coordinate 1,948, forward strand.
TTATACTCCATGCCGATATAAAATCTGCAGGTTCATTAAGACACTTATTTAACATCCATGGAAGATATTTCTACGCCTGCGCTAATATTCCATTTTTCATGGATCAGCTGTTTGTTATTTTCTAGTTGATTTTGCATCTTTTTTTCATCAAAGGAGACATTTTGTGCCTCTACTAGATCATGGAATTTTTGTACAAACATAATCCCATAATTACAAATACTGAATTATGTGCTCTCAACTAATATTAACATTTGATTTGTACAAATAGTAATCATCTGAACAGAGACACATTTTTATTTCAAATCCTTGTATTTGTAGTCGAATAAATTGAAATCATAGTAGTTTGACCCTTTTAATTGTTTAGCAGCATCTGGAACTGCCATGGAAACTCAGATGATTAGCCTGCTACGCATGTCGACCCACTCCTGTAGAAGACAAAGACCACTCCCCCCCCCCCCCCCCCAGCCTTTATGGTTATTTATTTAATTAATTATTTTGCATTTTAGTAGAACAAGTAAAACTATTTTACCAGACTTTCTGAGAAAGATTTCTACTTAGTCAATGGAGACAATTACGAAGTAGACGTTATTTTTAGCTACTTACTTACACTGCGATATAGAGGACTAATTACTTTCCATAACATCATGCTTATCCTCGTTTCGACCAAGGGACCTACTCCTCTATATAAACAGCATCCCATTCCATTCTCCTCACCGAATTAAGCAAACCATATTTTCCATTCATCTTGTAGACTTTTTATAAAAGATTAGTAGGCCACTTGCTACTAGGCTTTTTTGCTAGGTATGTCATGGTTCACAAGAAGGTGAATCTCCAATGGATTGCCGACGATGCCGCCCGTCGATCAACCTTCCAAAGGAGAAGCACTACCCTAATGAAGAAGGCGAATGAGTTGGCCACACTCTGCGGGGTCAAAGTCTCCGTGGTGGCGTACAAAGATGATGATGACGCCACGCCACAGGTCTATCCGTCCGACCTTGAGGCTAGGCAACTCCTCACCAGCTTCAAGGCTGTGTCAGACGACCTGAAAAAATTGAAGAAAATACTGAACATGGATGAGTACCTCCGTTGCCGCATCTCCAAGATCCAACAGCAAAAGGGAAGGTCCGGCCATGAGAAACAGGGGACGAAACCTCTCGCCGCCTCCATGATGTCATGGCTGGCCAGCGCTCAGGCCTACCCAACCTTTCCATTGAGGAGCTTCTCAACCTTAAATGCATAATTGAGAAAAGGATGAAGACTGTTGAAGAACACTTTCAACAGATTGCCGTGCAGGGATCCCTCCAAGAGCTAGTTGTGCCGCCACCACAAGAGCAACCAATGTTATCCTCTGACCTACAGGCTCGCAACACTTGTACTTTGATGGAAACCATGGCTACCGTAGAAGAATCTCAACCTGAACAACAAGACTGGCTCGCAGATCTTGCTTGGAGTGGAGGCGATGAGCTTAGTTCGAGGGTCTATGGTAACATCGCAACAACCAACGACAATTCAGGCCCTATTTCTAGTGGGGGTGCCATAATAATGCCTAACTACAACATGGACGACGACTTTGAGATTCCATTGTCATGGGATAATTTCCTTGATGACATGGAGTAAGAAGGCTGCTTCAACTAGAAGTAGCCAGGCATTCATGCATGATCAGCTAGGATGCATCCAAACCTTGTCTACAGGGTGATATCCTAATATACTTTTCTTAGCATCTAGTATTTCATTATCTCGAGTACCGTGTTAGTTAGAACTGCTAGAGTATTTTGAGTTTTCTGCTCCTTCAGAGCATATCTTTTTAAGTTTTCGTTCTGTGTGTCAGTATGCATTATCATGACAATATGATGTCAGTCATCAGTGCTATAGTTCTTTGAGTCATTTCTTAAATGCTTGTTTCGTGTTATGTTCGGTGTCTCCCTTTATATCATCAATGATATTGTTGGCTACTCATTTTCATCGTTATAAACCTAGGGCAGGATCTGAAGTGTGACAAGGATTACCAGGTGACAGGTTTACCCAACGCGTTTGTAGCCTGTAGTTAAAATTTCAACCCATGTAACCCAAAAGTGATGTGAAATTGTGAGATTATTCCCACATTGATTTTTTGTTGGATTAGGCTTGTTGTTCCAACATATATAAGATCTCCGGTTAAACCGTTAAAACAAAGTGACGATGGAAGCGTAAGAGGGATATAATATATGAATACACGTCCTTGCTCCATGTGTGAGCTGGGTGTACGTGTATTTTGGATCCGGGATGTACACATGTGACGTAGGAAATGATAGTGGTTTCATAGAGCCTAGTTAGCTAGTCATTGTTCCTCTAACTATCATGGATATTCACATAACTAGCATATTGTTAGGCTTGAATATCAGATGGCTCAACTCATCGCGGTATGATTTGTGTTAGTAACAAACCAAAAGTGAGCTTGGCTTGACTCAGCCTATAGCTCGAGCAAGCTTGTTTGGCTGGTGAGTCAAGGCATAAAAAAGGTTAATTAAATTTAAGGACCGAGGGAGAGGCTCCTACCAGCTCGTAGAGGACAAAAGAAGATGTGTCACATTGAAATAAGGAGTGTCGGATAGAGGCCACGTGTGGAGGGGTCGTGACGGCTGGAAGAGAGAGGTGGCACGTGGCGCCAGAGAGCCTGAGGGAGAGGTCGTGTGTGCGGCGTTTAAAGGTCTAATGGAGAGGTGGCATGTGGCACTTGCAGTGTGTGTGCCTATGCTATTACCGTGCCACTAGCGCACTGCGTGTATGCGTACGTGAGGCAGCCTACAGACATGCTGTGCAAGTGTGCCAACACGCGGACACCAACACGTGTGCCATTGTGATTAGGATTTTGGGTTAGGCAACTTTTTTGGGTCCATTGGGCTCCTGATGTGCTGGCTGGGCATAACGGACTGGAAGTGCTACTTGTTGGGCTTATGAGTAGCTCGCGACATAGCTCGAGTTGGCTTCTTATAGTGAGCGAGATAAAATATTGACTCATGTTGGCTCGTTAAAATAACTGAGTCGAGCCAGCCATAAGCCAAACAACTAATAAGCTTTGAGATTTGCGTGTGCGCTAGCCAGACTGATCAACTTGTGAAAGCGCAACCCATTATACTTGAGCCCATGTGTGCAATGGAGCAACGTCCGCAAGAGTAGTCCTATATAGAAAAGTTTTGGTGGAGCCGAACCAACATAAAAATCTAGCCATGAAATGCAATAATAACCGGATTAACCCTTTTATGCAAAGTGAGGACGAAAAAAAATAAAAGTTATTACTCTGAGGTGTGATCTTCATTGAGTGTGAGTGGGCCCGGAGCTGTATTTTTTGAGCTAGGGTGTTACCCGATAAAGGCTGTCCTACATGGTTTTTTTTGTATATATATATTTTTTATTTCAATCAAAGTATAAAAATATTTGAACAGTCTATAGCCTATCACCGTTATTCATGATTTACGTAGGATCAAAAAAGATCTTGTGGTCACTGAATAGGTAGTAAATTACGAAGCAGACACTATTTTTAGCTATTTATTTGTACCCCTATATAGAGGAGTAATTACTTTCCACAATGCCATGCTATGCTCGTTTTGACCAAGGGCCCTCTGCCTCTATATAAACGACAACATTACTTCTTTTCATGTAGACCATACTTTTATAACTATAGCTAGCCACTCCTAGTAGGTGTTTTGCTAGCTAGGCCATGCCTCGCAAGAAGGTGAATCTTCAGTGGATCACCAATGACGCACCCGTCAATCCACCTTCGAGAGACGGAGCGTTTCCCTGATGAAGAAGGCGAACGATCTGGCCACGCTCTGTGGGGGTCAAGGTCTCTCTGGTGGCGTACAAGGATGATGATGATGCAATGCCGCAGGTATATCCTCTGACCTTGAGGCTAGGCAGCTTCTTACCAGCTTCAAGGCTGTGCCGGATGAGCTGGAAAATTGAAGAAAGTGTTGAACATGGAGGAGTACCTCCGCTGCCGCATCTCCAAGATGCAAGAACAAAAAGATAGGTCTGACCATGAGAAACATGAGGACGAAATCTCATGCCTTCTCCATGACATCATGGCAGGCCATGGTCCGAGCCTTCCTAGCCTCACCACAGAAGAGCTTCTCAACCTTAAATGCATTGTAGAAAATCGGATGAAGAACGTTGCAGAACACTTTCAAGAGATTGCCGTACAAGGATCCTTCAAGGAGCCACAGGTGCTGCCACAGCAAGAGCAATCAATTTTGTGCTCTCAATTGCAGGCTCACAACACCTATACTAATATGAAATCATGTCACCCATAGAAGAACATCAGCCTCAAGGCAAGGCTGGCTCGTGGATCTTGCTTCAAGTGGAGGGTATGAGCTTGGTCCTATGGTCTACAATAACGTAGGGACTATCGATGGTGGTGCTAATCCTATTACTAGTGGGGGTGACATAATAATGCAGGATTACAATAAGGACAATGACTTCTAGTTCCATGGTCATGGGCTAATTCCTAGATGACATGGAGTAAAAACGCTGCTTGGTTCGCTATCAAGAGTCCAGTTTTAATTAGAGTTTCTACAGTATTTTGAATTTTCTGCTCCTTCAGAGAATGTTTGTTTAAGTTGTCGTTCCTTTTGTGGTGGTTATGCATTGTCATGGAAAATATATTGAGGCATTAGTGTTGTTGTTCTTTGAGTCATTAATCAAATTGTTGTTTTGTATCATTGTTAGGTGTCTCCTTATGATATTGGTGGTTGTATATGTATTTGTGGTTGTATAACTCTAACCTTGGACCATGATCTGAAATGTGACACATGGATGTGGATAACGATAGAACATTGACCCTTGTAATTATTTAGCAGCATATTAACACTACTCTAGAATGTATAGCTGACTACCTCTGTTGTAATTGCCATGAAAATTACATGTAGCCTTCACAGACCCGCACCCATAAGGAGTGAAATATCCCACTAGATAACCTAAGAACAGCCATGGGTGCAAGTTCCAACCGAGACCAAAACCAGTCGACGTAAATCAACACGTCATGTACCTAGAGCCATCAGCCACCATCTCTCTTTCCCTGTCGGGGAGGGTCCGGACCACTAGGGAAGGTAGCGCTTGCACTACGAGCAGCAACGACACTAGATCTGGGAGCCTCGTGGAGGTGAACGATGACAAGGAACTCGGAGAGTGAAGGGTATTAGGGATTTATGGGAGGGAGCATAGAGGGCAGTAGGCACGAGGCTATTTGGTTGGGTCACTGCTCGCTAGGATTGGGATCGGAGCTAACGATTATTTGGAGATGGTTAGGCCTTCTTCGGACCAAGTGCCAGCGCATATCGAACGACATCTATTGTTATCCTCGTCATCACATCGCCACAGACGAAACAACTTATTTCAACAATGCATGCTCTCGATGTACAGGCTCAGAGTAGGACCTCATCGGAGCGGAAGTTCCGACATGCTGCCGTAGGTGTCTAAGATCTTGGGTGGCCAACAACACCTCCCATTGATGGTGAGAGAGGCTACGTCGAGGGGCACCCCTGGGATAAACCGAAGGCGGCTATGACACTAGAGCTAGGATTGGCCATTGGACTAGGTTTGGATTTCTAATTGTCTTTATATGGGTAGTGGGGAGCTGAGATTGTGCTAGAATGATGATGCATCTTGTCTAAATGGGCGCAATAAGTTTTAACCCATGTAATACACGTACTAGGGCACCGAACAGAAGACCACATGCCTATTCTCCTTAATCATGTACTTCATTTCCCATCTTCATGGCATGACTTCAGGATCAGCTTCAAAAAGGTGATACAAAGAAAAAAGAGAAGCAACAATGTTTGAGTACGTCATATGCTCCATAATTGTAGGAATGGATGACATGAGGGCTATAGTAAAAAAGAAGGCTTGACTTCATTAATTTACTACACTATGCAGCTATAACCGTATAACAAGCATTCTATTTATTATGTGTGAGGCACAAATCACAAGGACAAATGGCTCATCAGATTCCATCCAACTATCAAGACTCACCAAATAATTCATTTGTCTGGGTAGCATGATTTCAACCTCAATTGCTAGGTGAACTATATCCTACATTTTGCCGGTACACGATGATACCTAGCACACTCTCTTTAGTGGGTAGCTAGGAGATCACTACAAGGCCTTTACAAAGCTCCCGCTGATCATACACGACCACCACACTAAGGTTTCACCGCTAACAACATACTAGAGCTATTCTGCCTTCGCTGTAGAAGCCCCATCTCTTATGCCACTCAACCGTCCCAATGTTCAAAAAAGCGACGGGTGGATAATTAATCATTGTCGATCCGTTATGTTGTAATGTATAGTTACTCGCTCTAAGAACCAGTCCTTAGGATACTACGCAAGTACATACCACAAACCAATAATACATCAACACATTCGTGCATTCTGTCACCATCATCAAACAAACCATCCTGCTGGTATCTCTATACTCTAAGCGGCCACAAAAATTACCAAAACCCTGTTTCATTTTGAATATATAGTGTCAAATTATTATAACCCGACCACAAAACTGCACTAGCATGGCCACTCTGTTAACGCAATGACTCGAACAACGACAACAAGAAAATGATAATTCAATAACTACTAAACCCTAACATGTGATTCATTTGAGACGAACATAAATGAAAAGTAAACTACACATTAGATAGGAGAAAGATGGTTAAGCACACTTGTCTCTATTGTTTTTGATGCTCAATGATCTCAATTTCTGATCTTGAGGGTCTTTATTCGATTCCGTTTGTATTTTCCTATTCATATAATTACTGACAAGCAATAAAACAACTATAACAACATAGAACAAGATGCATCGTGAAGAAAGAGATGGCAAGCTCACCAAAGATCATGCAATCACAAGGAATATCTCTGTAGAGTACTGGAGGGACACTGGCTTGAAGGTGTGATGGCACTAGCATTGTTTTTTCGTGATGAAGGAAGATCTAGTGGAACACAGAATTGCACCACTTATTGGTATGATCGATCTTGGATGGGGAGCTCTGAAGGAACGGCGAACGACAATGTCAACCACAGTCATGCTGTTGGACGTGCAAGTTCTGAAGATTGGCTGTGTTCATGAGGCATAGTTGTTAAGTAACATTCATAGGTATGTGGCACGGGATGACACGAGGAATTTGAACGTCCACCAGTACTGGAGATCGACGAGATGCAACATGGTAGAGTCGTGCAGTGGCACTTGCTATGTCAATCACATTCCTAGATGCATAGCTGTGGATCTGAACATACCCATTTGTGGTAGCAAAGAACACTTGATGGGACACAATATGGTATAAGTGATCCTCACATTGCCGACTGTTTTGAACAGAACAAGAGTAGAATTCTCGTCACATGCTGGACGCAAGCAGAGAACCACAGGGTTGATGGAGAACAAGATCCTGGTTGCATCGCCGCTGCTATGTACAATCCCTTTTGGATATGTTGAAAGGAGACAAAGGGACGCACCGTCTGCTGAAATTGGAAGGAGTTTAGTTGGCTAGATCATCGGAAATGGGAAGGCCAACTAGCGGCTCAACTGCAGGTCGCGAGTTGGCAGCAGCAAGGGGGTTGGCACTGATGGTTTGCATAGAACAGAATGAGAGGGAGGAGGCTAGGGATCTCATGGGCACGCTAAAGCGAGTCCAGGTGTGCTTTTATAGTGCCAGGGGTGAGTTGATACTCTGGGGCACGGTGCTTGCCGGCATTAATGGTCGCCATGTCCATTGAGGGTGATTCAAGCACCAGGATTAAGGCAAGAAACACCCTCCTCTTTTCTTATTTCCACAATACATTTTCTGGTTTTCTAGAACAAATAAAGGAGATTTAGATGGAGAGAAATTAATATATAAATTTTTTTTGAAACGACTTGAACAATTTTATTTTAAAATTTCAAAATCAAATGAATTTATTTCAATTATTAACGTTTCAAACGAAAGAAATTACTATGTAAAATCATTTTATATACAAAACAAAAATATTTTATTTTAGATTTTGAATAAAAATGTTTAGAAGTTTAAAACAATTTTAGTTTAATTGCAAAATGGTTCAAATTTGGATGTGACAATGTAACGTAAAAGGTTTTCGTGATACCTAGTCTCTTTCTCGTAAGGGTCTTGTACTTTAGTGCATTACTTTCATAATGTCTGACAAAATTAGTTTCAGTAATCCTTCATGTGTTGCTAATTATGTAGTGTTTATTTTAACAATATTGATGTGCTGTGTAGTCGTTGTGGCGTCCGGCACATGGCGCGTGTATCCCTGTAACCTCACACTAGTTTAGCTCAATGATATTTGCCGGGTCGTTATATTTTGTTCATGTGCAGCACGTATACAAATCCAGGATAGAATCCAAGCGTGTATCAAATTGTGAGATTAATGCTCGTAGGTCGTGATTGTGGGGGCGCAAGATGCTTGGCATGATAAGGTTTTCAATGAAAACCCAGTAATGCATGCCCACATGAATGAGCACCGATGGAGGGCGCAGGCCTCTGCTGTTGCAGGCTGTTCCATGTTACGATTTGGAATGATGTCCAATAACAATGCTGGAAATGCTTTTCGGTAATGCAGGTTGGTGGGAGGTTAGTCTTCTCACAGAGATATGATTGTTGTTTACTTCCTTTGTTTTAACATTATTAGTGATTGGACAACGGTTTTATTCAAAAATGAACAAAGTTTTTATCCTAATGATAACAATTTAGGGAAATGTTTTTTTATGTAAAATCAAATTATGTCAAATATAGAGACTTCCATATTTTGACAATATATTTTATTGATAAATCCCATTTATTATGTGGTGTGATCGGGAGGTACAAGACAACACTTGGATCATAAGCGAGGATGTCCATAATAAGTGGACTCCATTCATATTTTTATACTTTGCGTAGGTCGTAGTGGATGGTTTGAACGACAACAAAAAGCAAAGCAGCCCACTAGCAAACCGCGAGGGGTGTGCAGAGCGCGCGCGGGAGTTGACGCACGCGGAAGTTTACCGGACCCATAATAGGAGAGAAAGGTTGACCGGAAATCGATATAAGTAAAATTCTTGAGTCACAAAAAAAGGGGGGTAAATTCATGAGAGCATCTGGGCCGCCAGGTTATGCTATGTGCATCAAATTGTTGAGCAACCAGATATAGGGAGGGAGGATATAGCAATTGTAGATCGAGATCCAAACGGGTGGTTAATTATCATGTACGTACATCTCTCCAATCTCCGGCACTTTTCATCAAGAGATAAGAGTAGTGCCACAGAGAGGGGATTCAAACTCTCTCGAAGCTAGCTAGTAGCAACAAGTAGCGGTCTCCGCCCCAAATGATAAAGCAAAGCTAAGTCTACTAGCAGCTACTACATACAAAAAACGGGACCCTTCTTAATTTCAGCGCTTGATTAATCAAGATCTTGGCCAATCAATTAATAGCTCCACGATCAGCTTCAAGCCCCAAGAAAGCAAGTGGGCCGGCCGGGGAAATGGTGGGGGTGGGGGGGGGGGGGGGGGGTTGTTGGTGGGGGGAGGGAAGAAAGAGAGATTTGGCTATGTACTCCGATCCTTGTCTCCATTCGTGTCCGTTCACGGAAGGAATGCGTGGGCGGACTGGGTTTGGCGCCGGTCACGAGCTGCCGCTGAGCTCCCGGATCCTTGCCTGGTCGAGCATGGACCACATGACCTGCACGTCCTCGTAGGCGCACGCCATCACCTCCCCGTGGAGCTTGGCCCTCTCTGCGTCGACGTGCCGCACCATTGCTGCAGCGCAAAAGAGACCCATGAGTCGAGTCAGCAAGCTAGCACCACCACTACTGACACTGATGGATTAGAGTCAAGCAAACGACGGCAAAATACACAGAACAGTATCAAGGAATGGTGTCACTGAGCTGAACTGACCTGAGCTTTGTTGCTGCGGCGGCTTCTTGCCGTCCCTCTGTGGGTTGAAGATGGTGCAGGCTTTCCGGAAGGGCGTCGTGATTGTCCGAACCCAGGAACCCATACAGGGGGAGGTAGAGAACGCGGAAGCGCGCGCTGCTGGGTGAGATCGAAAACTGCCGAATGCAAAGCGAGGCCAAATTGATCAAGTGGCTGATCTGATGTATATATGTGCTGTGAAAGTGTGAACGCGAGAAGGCTTTGGAGGACGATGGCAGCAGCAGTAGAGACAAGGAGAGAAAGAGAGAGAGGATAAAATGGAGAGCGAGCCCAGGATCTCAATCATGGCGCTGTGTGGGTGTCATGTGTATATATCATGGCCAGGCCCGGGAGCAGTAGTAAGGAAGGGGAGAGAGAGAGAGAGACTGAGAGAGAGAGAGCATGTAGCGCGGCATATGACGGTATGAAAGCCGTGACTGGAATTTGGAAGAAAGAGCAGCACCCAGCAGGGGGTTGGGCAGGCAAGATCCGGGAGACAAGCAAGGTGCGCAGCCATGTTGAGTGAGCACCGCGAGTGGCTGCACGTGCCGCCTCGCGCGCGTTGCCCTGCCGCCAGGCGCGCGCCGGCATGGCCGCGCGGCCATGGCATCCACCGATTAGAGAGAAGACGATCACGGCACGATGGATGATATGGTGATGGACCACGCCGCGCGCGCGGCCGGTTTCGCCGCCCCCGCGCGTCGTCCGTGCAGGGTCGTACTTGGTGGTGGGCAGCGGCCGGCGCGCGCGTCCATGGATGATGGGTCGACGACACTCGACGTCTCGACCCCAACAACAACAACCCAACGGTGTTGGAATTGGAAGAGCATGTGAAGGGCGTACGCCATGTGTACATGCATATGCTTGTCGCGCGTTCGAACGTAATAATTCATCACGGACGTGCCGCCATGCTTGGAGAGAGGTTGTTAGTTTGGTCGATCCCGTGCATGTGCGCCTAGCCGTCCATGTCTCGCGCCAAAATCCATGGCACCTTTTGTATTTTCGAAATTTCGTTTCATTCTGGTTCTGCGAGATGACTACGACTCTCTATTTCAAGGTGATGTGAGTTCGGCCGGCCGGTTCCCAGTGCCACTACAGCATACCTAGGAATAATGGAACTTAATTTCCCGCAAATTGTTCTTAGACTAAAGTGTGCCGGCTAAAGAGTTGTAGTATCTTTTCCTCCATTAATTCTTGCAAGTGACTGTATATTAACGAGCTGCAGTATCGATCATCCGCGCAGTGTTGCTCTTCTGGTCTGGATTCTACTAGTGAAAGAAAGAACGGAAGCTTTTTGGCACACCATTGACGGAGTCCCGTGAAAGATGTTCGACACTAACAATCATTTGGAATTCTCAAAGGAAGCAAGAAATGTGACCATATTTGTAATATCCCAGTTTTTTATTAAATATTGTCAGAAAATTATGTTTTTATCCTAAAGCCTTACGGAGTTGACCAGAAGTTGACTTTTTGAACGATGACATTTAGACCCTATAAACCTACACAACATTAGTCCCTATTATTCCTGCCCTTACGATGATGATCTTGCGCATATCGAAACAACTTATTGGCAACAACATACTAGAAAATCGTACCACAATCGGGAGATGACATTATATTAGTGCCCACATACTATAAAATTATACCACAACTAGAAAAGGGGGCTCTATACACACGCTCTAGAAAGTAGAAAGAGGAGACTATAACATCAACTTTAATTATCATATACTATTCAAAAAGTTTAGTTTCATTATAAAACATTACAAATTTTATGGTTAAAATATCTGTAGTGATAAAAGAAACTATAATAAAAATATATGATATTTTTTTTAAAAAAATAAATGGATAAAATTGATATTAGAAGTTAACAATGACAACATTTAAAAATGGCGTGTTTTCTAACGGTTTTCATTGTTAATCCTGTTTTGTTTATCTCCCCAACAGGAACCCTTTTCGTCACGTGACATGTTCATACGGAATCAAAAAGATTCGGAAACAGGCCGTACAAGCGGCAAGCTGACACAATAATGCTGCCCGAGATCGATCCTTCAATCATCACGCACATGCCGATGCCGGGGCCGGGACGGGGACCCAATCACGTTCGTTGCTGGATAAGTAATAAGCTGTTTTTGACTGCTCGGCGCCCAAATTATGCCTCCAAGTTATGCGTCATGCCTGCCTCACAGCTGCCTGGGTTGGAAACCGGCACCCCTCTCTCTAACGTCGCGGAGCGGAGCAGTGGGGGAATGGTGTGCAAGTTGGTCGCTATCACCGGCGAATGCTCCTGCTGCTGCTCTGTTATGATTCTTTTGGTCTGGTCATCGTCCTTCGGACCGTTAAATAGTAAAGTACGGTTGTGAGGTAACGCGCGTGTTCCGCTTTGATCTTATCATTGGTTTTGTACTCTCTATCATGTGGCAGAGTTGAATTGAAGATCAGTCAGTCGGCTGGGGATCGAATTGGTAGCCTAACAAGAGATAATAAAATTATCAATTTATTATGAGCCTTTTCATTGTAGCAGGCTAATTTCATCCATTCAGACTAATTAAAGAGAGAGTGTGCAGCGCCCGAGTGCTTAATTTTGTAAAAAAAAAAAATTCTGAAGTACAAGAGATCCAAACCTCATACATTGATCAAATCTTTTAACCAAGCGACCTGTTGAACATTTTCTAGATATGGAAACTGACTTTTGGGATATGCAATCTAGCGGTGCAATAATCAAAGATAAACAGTGTTCGACAAGTAGCACAAGTACGTTCTGTCTGAATAATTAATTATCTACAAATAGATGACATGAAACTAAGTTAATTACGAGGTATCCAACACTTGCCGGTCCGAAGTACTGGCAGCAAGTTCTGTGGCTTCCAACCACCCGGAAGCTACTACGGCGTCAGGGTGCCAATACATCCTGATACCGATCATCTTAAGACACCTAAGCTGCTGGTAGGAAAACAGGAGCGCAATCAAAGCACTTGAAGAACTGGGAATCCGTTGCGAGGTAGTATTGTCATCACTTGTCAGCACTGTGTGGTTGATACGGCACAGAAGGAAGAAGGAAACCTGCAGATGGAGTTTGCCGCGAAACGGCCCAATTTGAGAGTGGCTGGGCCGGTGGTAGCGCTGGGGACACAGAAGCGGCTCACAGAGCAGCGTAAAGGTCAGAAAGCGACTAGAAAGAGGCCTTCTTCCGTCCTTCCTCCTCAAGAACACCTCTGTCTCAGACTGAAGAGTCGCACGGACCCGAGAGCTACTGAGACTCGTTCCTGTACTGTTGAACAGTTGAAGTTCTCCTAAGGTGATTCAGATTCAAGAGGCGAAAATGTGACTCGCCATTTTCTTGAAGAACGGAGGGAATATATATATTTTAGGATATAGTACACGTGAAAGAAACAAAACAATACAACCATTACTGCGTTACGTAAATAATCAAGCATATCCAAAACAGAAACACAATGAATTACAAATTACTCTTGCCAATCCAAAGATACACGAGAGTTTGTACAACTCCGCATGAGTGGAGAACGACACAGAAATTCCAAAGGGCCATAATGGCGCCTCTTATCGGTCCTGGTCGTCGTCGTTTGCGGTCATTCCCCGATGCACCCGCTCGATGAACTCGGCGGCCTTCTTGTCGATGTCGCGGTCGGCGTACCCGTAGCGGCCGTAGTAGTAGTTGTCTTCATCGTCCTTGTCCTTGGGCCGCACCCTCGTCGTCGTCGTCCCGGCTTCGTGGTACCTCTGCTCCGCCGCCGGCGGTCTCTTCTTCACCGCCGACTCCTCCGACTGCTGCCGAGCACCGGTGGCGCTCTGCTGCTTAAACCCAAACAGCGACGCGAAACAGGACTTCTCCCCTTTACCCATCACGCACACAGTTGGGGATCTCGATCTCTTCCGTCTCGCAATATTAAAGCTACTTGCTAGAAAGGATTTGCTACGTCGATCGACAGAAACCTGTGTATTTATAGGGAGCTGGGGCTACTGACTAGTTAGGCAGCAGCCTCTAGAGCTAGCACGATGATTTGATAATCGCCGCGAGACCCCCTCTGCCGCTTTTTGACCGGCCAAAGACCGGTCCGACTAGTCTCAGGCGCCATTCGTTTGATTATTAATAATAATTTGTCAGCAATTAGTCACATGATGCAAAGCTCAAGAGTGTCAGGAGAAATCTAAGACCACCGATCGAGGATATTCGAGGGTTCCAGTTCCGCCGGCTAGCAGCTGGTCATGGCCGCCATGCATATGAATGGCGACGTACAGTACTTTTGTGAAGCTGCGCAGTGCATATACGACGTGTGTTGCTTTTTGTATTTGCTCAGCACATGCGTCATCGTCAGCTTATTACAGAAACCAAGTTGGATAGTGCAATCCGTATGCCGCGCGCTTTCTTGCGACGACAATACGAGTTGAAATGTACGTTAATAATTGTATGCAACAATGGCGTATAGTTTAGTTTGTATGGTCAATTTGAACAGCTTTAAACGCTGAAGCGAATCTATGTATACATATATGTAAGAACAAGCAATCAGCACATTGTCTCTCAGCGTTGAAAGTATTATGAACACAACTATAATTTGCTGTCTTTCTGTCTGCATTGCAAGTCAATGGAGCATCGAGTTTCCCGTGGGATTCCTTCAGTTGTTGGCAAAAGGAACAACATCTGTTGGCTACGTACAGCCCGGCAGAAATTTCCCAAAAAGTTGTTCCTCCTTTAGTCTGGTCCACCCTTAATTAATTAGCTACTACTAGCAATCAGTGGCTACTCAGTGTTGGTGTATATTACAAATTTACTTCCTTCATAAGCTCAATTGGTCCATAAATGCCAAGTGTACATTTGTGTGCACGTTAGGCAACAGCAATTAGAAAGCGACTGATTGGGGGCCGAAATGAGAGACCGCCTGTCTATGAACTAGTGTACCTAAGTTTAGGGACAACAACTTCTCTTATTAGAGAGAGCATAATCACTAAGCTTTTTATGCATGCGTTCGTTGCCTAGTTTATGCTTGTTGGGCCATATGTATTTTCCAATATGGACTCTGTGTGGTAGCATACAAAATTTGCATTATTACAGAGCTTTATACGACGTGATGGGTTCTCAGATAGTCAGTCAGATCTCATACATACAGACTTGTGCAGTTGTGTATATGTTTGAGCATATTTTGATGGTATAAATTTATACTTTATTTCCTAAAGATTCTTATCAATATTAATATATAAAAATAAAACGTTTACACAATAAGAAATTATACATTTATATACGAATATTTGCACTTCTATATATGTTAAACATGCATTGGTACAACTTTGATTATTACAAGTTTACATAATAATGGAGATTGCTTAGTACTCGCATCACAGTTTTTGTCTTAACAGTATTTTCCGTAAAGAAAACATTTCGCTAATTCTAAGTACGATGAAGTCCTAGTATAAATATAAACTTGGTATTGTTTTCCCCAATTCAAGAAAAATAGAATTATTAGGATAAATGAATAACATAAATGATTGTGAGTACACTACACGAGACATTTTATGAACTTTTTAATTTGAATCATCCTAATAATTCTTTATGTCTGTATATAGGTCAAATTTTAGCTTGTGATTAATATTCTTTCAGAATTTTAGGTTACATATCCATTTTTTCCTCCAAGCTATTCTCGTCAAACAATATATGTGATGATAAGAAAATAAATCCATTGTTCTACACACTGCTATATATTCTCAGTTTGTCCACTCACCAACCTTATCTAAGTAAATTCCCTATCAATAGTTGACTTCTACTGAAACATTTTTTTTATTCATCTTCGTAAAAAGCTGAATTCAACCCCAAATTGAAATACTAGTTAGGTTGGTAGTACCAACCCTACATTAATTATAAAATTGCTTCATGAATTTCCCGTTAAAATGTTCAGTAAATCTTTTTGAGATGAATGTTTTTTTTCAAATATAATACATACGGTCACATACACGTTCAAAGACTCACTCCTAGAGGAACATATGCAAATACGCTATCTCAATATTTGATCTTTTTTTTATCCCTACTGATTATAATATATTAATAAGGGAAAAGTATGAGTTCAAAAGTGAGAAACAAAAACGAAGCTATCTAAAGGTACATAAGAGTATGAGTCCACTGATCTTGATATACATTCAAAAAGTTACCATAGTTGTTTTGCTATAGATAAAATGTTGCCTCCCACTATATGTAGTAGAATAAATTTGACGACAAGCATAGATAGGTTCCATTACAATGAGCCAATTAATTCAAGCTACGTTCAATTTGCATTTTTTTTGTTGTGTTTTCAATTGGAATATGTTGAACACTTAATAAATCTACAAACAAATTAACCAGAATACAAATTTGAATTGATAACCTTGACCATAACAAATCCAGAAATTAGATGCATATATAAGTGTTGCATCCTCGATGATGTCAATGAACTACATAACACACCAGAGACATATAAAATTCAAACAACCAAATAAACGACGACCACGTTCGAGTGTGTTCACCCACACACAACAGTTGCACTATATGGGTAGTGCTTATTACTAACAGAAACAGATCCGACACTGGAAATGCCACAACACGGACACGGCAGCATGCTATCCGTCTTCTTCGCCGGCGAGCATTCCACGGTGCACCCTCTCGATGTACTCAGAGGCACGCTTGTTGATGTCGCGCTCTGCGTACCAGTGCCGGCCATAGTACTCATCGTCGTCGCTTGGCCGTACCCTAGTTCCCTGGTAGTACCTCTGCGGTGGTTCTTCCTGCTGCTTCTCACCGGAGCAGTGCTTCTTGCATCCAAACAGAGACGCAAGAAAGGACCTTTTTCCTCTCCCCATATTGTGACAACACACTCTCTTCTAGTCTACCTCTTCCCTCTCAACCTTGGTTGCTCGTTATTGGTTGCGAGCTAAGATCACACTTATCAGAACCAGCTAATTGCAACACGATTCAGCTGGTTGGTTGTTAGGAGATATGGTGCTGTGTGATGGTCTATTTATAGGAAGGTACGTATACAGGAGATAAGAGGAGACCGACCCCAGGCAGGACATAGGCTAACTACAAACATTCGTTTCTCATTAGGGTTTGATACGGAAGGGCGATACCTTTTTTGTGTGGTTAGGCAGCGGCTTTGTATGATTAATCGCGGCGATCCTTTGTTACTTTTTTGACTGGCCATTCATTGGGCGCACCGTGTAATCCTACGTTCGTTTGTTTAATCGCAAGTAATTACTTAGAAGCAACAAGCTAGCTTAGTGCATATCAAGACTGAAAGTTGATTGGTGTATATATACGTATATGTCTATGAAGACTGCTGAAAGGATAAGAAGGTAAACTGTGAACCAGTCGAGATGGGAGGTTTCTAGGTGAATGCTGGTCATGCACTGGACTAAATGTGTTTGATGCCATATGAGAGTCGATCGCGATGACTATGCAAAGGGAACGAACAAAAGCTGTCACGTGTGTGTTTAGCAGCGCACGTAACACGGCGAGCTCAAATAAACTACGCCTCACGGTGTGTGTAAAAAGATCAAGTTGGGCACAGCGAACCAAACCAACGAAGACCTCTAGCAGTGAGCGATGGAGGACAACGACAACGAACAAAGGAACCCAAATTGCGCGTGTGGTACGTTTGACAATCGGGTTGAACGTACACTGAATTTGAAAATTGAAACGTACCATGCTGTTAACATAATTAAGCTGCAGGCTGCGCCAACAACCAAAGTCAGCGTACGTGAGAGACATAACAGCTAAATCTGCATGCGGACTTGCTGGGACAAACTTAAGCTTAATATAATTAGCAATAGTTGTATCCACACTTGAGAGATAAAAAAAAACACGTACACACCGGAGCTTTGCTCTTTGCCTAGCTAGTTTGCATGGCTATGCAGTGCAGGCAAGACATGGTCAAGAAGGAATCAAAGTTTGCACGTACACATGGATTCCTTGAGTTGTTGGGCGCGCGCGGGGACATCCGGTTGGCTGCAGCGCAGCAGAGATTTCCAAAAGTTACATCCCTAGCCACCTCCTTTTCCTAAGCTATACCAACTTTGGAACAGATTGGTATTAGGAGTAGCATATCATATAGTATATATTATTCAATTGTTGTCACGTAGACACATGCTTGGGTTCATTCAAGGTATCACAAATTAACTAATTAAAGTGGACGAAGATTCAATTAGCAAACACGACCCTCTGGGTACGGTGTGTGTCAAGTCACGGTTTGGTACGCGTGCACGTTCGCAGGCACCCGGAAAGCGACCTGTGTGGGCGCAAAGTCGATTTGGTCGTCTTGATTAGCTTAAGGATCAAATGGCATGATTAGTTTAATCATCCATGTCCCTTATTCTCTTTTAAGCATTGTGCGCATTTGTTGAATCATGAGTGAGTGGTTCCTTTCGTCTTGTACTAGCTTTCCCATTGCTTCGTGTCAGGCACATTATTTATCCGCACTAATTTCTTTTGATAAAAAAATTTCTTAGTAAGATATCTTTTTACCATGCTGCACGTTAAATTAAGGTGTAATCCAGCTAATAGGTTTACTGTCTGTGGCAAAAAAACAAAAGGTGTAACTTTTGCTTTATGGAGAGTCTATTTATTAATCACCACCAGCAGAAATACTCTCTTGGGCCGAATGGGATCCATGTTTTGGTGTCATGTAGGAGATGGTAAAAAGTCTAAAAGATTACAGACTTTTGCTGGCAAGAAAGTAGTTGTGTAGCATGCGCAAGTGGAGCCGGAATATTTGAGAGAAAATGGGAGTCAGGAACAGGAAATGTTGTTGAAGTCTTAAACACCTTTTCCTTCCAGAAATCTGCAAAAAAATAAAAGGATTAAAAAGTACTGTGATAACGTTTGTGTCAGACCCCATTTCTGAGATCTACTGTGTTTCCCATACCAATTCCTGTATCAATAGTTGGTACAAACAAATAAAGTACATATCATGCGAATACTTCAAATTACAAGATATAGAATACAGGCTTACAATCATTTGATAGATTACAACCAGAAATGACTATCAGGATAGCCACAAACATGAAGAAACGAAGAGAGCTTCATGACAAATCCACGGCCAAACTCGAGGCAAAAAAAACCCTATGCGTCGTCCTCTACGCAGTCTTCATCTTCTGAATCCAACAAATGCAAGAACGTGAGTACATAAGATACTTTTGCAAGCCCTAACACTACTCAAGGGAAGTATATATGCGTATTTTGTCATTAGCAAGAATAAGGCTCTATGGCTTGCTTGCATAAAGCAATATTTCATGCAGGGCTCAGTTGAAACCACTTTCAAAAAGGAGTTTTGTTGTTAATATTTTTAATAGGTTGGCCCTGGGGGAGTTACTGTCCATCCTGCTAGTTCCCAGTATTTTAATTGAGCCTTCACACACCAAGATCCTACCGACTCTGACACACACTGCCAATATTTCTAAAACACGGACCACTGCCCACTCACACATCAAGAAGGTAAAGCCTGAGAGACTAATCGCTGTGAGCTCAAGACCATAATGTGTCATGCCGTGACAACGGTTATCCGGATATACACTCTGCAGAGGTTGTACACTTTTATCCATAGGCTAAGCACTCTTTGCAAGGGAGTGACATAATGCTCAACCATCTTCTCCGAGTGGCTCCGCAATTCCACCTCAGGACGCACCCAGGGACATAACATGAGCCCGTCCGAGCCACATGGGGTCTTTTAATGGACATTTACTTCCTCGACTCAGTCTCCCGTTGCTACCTACCAGCCTCCAGGCGGTTCATGCGGTAGACACCAAGAAGGTAGGAAGAGTCCTGCCCATTACAGATTCTATGGTTTTACGAAGATCACCAGGCCGAGGTCCAACAAACCAATCCTCATTTTGCGGGTAGGGCGAGCGCCATTGTTCCACGATAGGTGGACTATACCGAAGAACACATTACTATTCCACAATCACCATTGCCTCGCCCTCAGCCAAGAACCACCGCTTCACTTAATCACCATGTTGCTATCACTCGTCCCACTTTTAAAACACCACCAAACACATTTTACCCGTTTTCGCAAAGCATGAGTTATGGTGTGACAATGTTAACATAACAGGTCATTGCACGGGACCTAAGCAATACTAATATCAAGGTATATTCCGTGCATTAAAAGATTAATGACGGAGAAACCTATGGTTATCAAGAACAGGGTTATCAAAGGATATTCAAGAAGGTCATGATATAATGTCTAACTATTGACATAACATCATCATAATAATTCAAGTAGGATCATAACTACTCAATCAGTAAAATAATAAAATATCATGCATTATAATTTAAACAGGCCAATAGGTGCGATTGCAAAACATAGGATAAATATGGTCAAGGAAGTTAGGGCTTGCCTTGCAAGTTGCTTTCCTAATTATTCTTCGAAGAATGGGTCTTCAATCTCTGTCTTGAATTCTGGATCTTCATGCTTGTCCTCGAATTCCGTGTCCTGACGATCGTCTTCTTCACAGTCGACGTACACTACAGTATGTAATTACTATAATCACATTCTATCGCAAAAGAAATCTGAAATCGAATAATAAAGCCAAATATAAAGTCTTCAAACAAAGCCTCAAATGAACTCCAAACTAAGATCCAATAAAACACCGATACGATTGAGTATAAATCATGCTTGATTGAAAAGACATTAATTTTAGAAAATTATTGGTGAAAGAATCATAAAATTCAAAGTTAAACGAGTGAGTTATAATCTAAA
This sequence comes from Oropetium thomaeum, assembly GCA_001182835.1. Classification (NCBI taxonomy): domain Eukaryota; kingdom Viridiplantae; phylum Streptophyta; class Magnoliopsida; order Poales; family Poaceae; genus Oropetium; species Oropetium thomaeum. Next base: position 22,583 of record LFJQ01000515.1, read on the forward strand.
AGTTTTAATCAATTTTAGAAAGATTTTTTAATTACTTAATTATTTTAAAGAAGGCTTAATTTTTTATAAAATATTATTTACTAATGCCAATCACTGAAGATTAAGATCTATTGATTTATTTATAAAAACTTGATTTATTAACACTAATAATAATTTCATAAGAACTTCCTAATCATGAGATTATTTTGAAGAAAGATTATTAATTCTGGTTTAGAAAACACTAGTATTAGTTATACTTTCATAAAAGATTCTAGTTATATAATTATTGAAGAAATATTATTAATTTTAATTTGGGAAAACATTATTTACTAACAATAATCACAAAGCATTAAGTTATAACAGTGAACAATTAAGTTTAAATGCATAGGATTAGGATTTAAAGCATGAAGATCATAATTAAGGACTAAAAAGCATTATGCAAAAGGTGCAAGGGCCACGGTGCACGAAAATAGAGAAGCAGAGGAGTGTAGGTTGATTTGTATGAAGGTCAGGGGCTTCGTTGCAAGACTGGGTATTCTGGAAATGAACGATTTATTTTTGTACTGGGAATATTGTGAATAGGTCTATGGATCTCATGGACCGGAACCTGACCTCGGTCCCTGGGTTCACGGTGGACCGGAACTAAGGGGCAGGGTTTCTTTTAATTTGGGCCGTTGGGTAGAGAATGGACGGCGATGGCCGAATCCTCTCCGGCGGCGGCAGAGTAGCTTGGTTCGGTGAAGCAGTGCACGTCGGGAATCTATGGGACGAGGCGGACGATTGGGTGATGTTAACGGCCTGCGCCGGTGTCCAAAGCAGCGGCAGGAGGTCGCCGGAGTTGGTGACGGCGGCAGCACATTGCGGAAACGCGTGCGCGCGCGCTTTAGCTTGGGTTTTAGATGTTAGGATGGTGCGCGGAGGCTCGGGGAACCCGTTTGGGTAGTCAACGCGGCTGGGGAAAGCTCGACGGTAGCCAGCGAGAGAGGAAGGGTTTAACATTTTCTAGATATTTGGAATTAGAAATCAGCTTGAATTCAAATTCAAAAGAGATTTGAAACATCAAGATAAATTCCGAGTTTAATTAAAATATTTCAGATTCAAACAAATCTTAACTCACTGAAATAAATCAATTTAATATCCAACTGAATTATTTCAAATAAATTCAAACAAGGATTGAACTCTTAATAAATTAAGATAAATACAACTACGAGCAATCACTTGATCACAATATTTTAAATTTAAACAAAACATCCTTTTTCTTAGCTCTAGTATAATTATTCAATGAGTTTTATTTTTGAAAATGGGTGAGATGCATCGCAAAACCTAAAAAGAATTTTAATTCGAAGCGATTTTTGCTGTCATTTAAATTTTGGGATGTTATAGTTTGTTCATGTAAAGAATTCCATGAGTGGCTGTGATAATTTTTTTTGTTACTTCCATGAAAACTATTTTTAAGTTTAACCACAAAAAATATAAAATATGATATCTGTGATGGTGCTTGAAAGTAACCAAATGTATCTTCGCTTCAAATTAATCTCCACCGTTAATATTAAATTAAGTAATCATGTTTAACTTTATTAACTAACCCAATAAATTGAGATCCAATTTGGTTGGGCTCCTCTGCCTCCCGCTCTGGAACTGTAGTTTGTCAAGAAAATACGGTTCCTGCAGCAGGCGAAGCTAGAATCATGGCTTCCGCGGCTCCCAGTTCATTTTGCGCATGCAACGATGAAGGGCTCTGGGCTACAGTAGTACAACAGTGTCGCTACGGTGAACCGGTCGCTGGGAGCGGAGCGACGTGGAGCCAAATCAAACAGCCTCTTACGTACCGGTTCGCAACTTGAAGTACCTCCTGCTTATAAAAAAAATATAAATAAAGTACTCCCTTTGGTATAAAATAATATAGTTTAGGACAAAGTTCCGATCAAACATTAAGAATATAAATTATAAATAACTATTAAATTATTATATTTGAAAATATAAAAATTATATGAGTAGATTTAACTTAATAAATATTTTTATAAAAGTATACATGATACTTTTTAATAAATATTTTTGCTAAACATT
>LFJQ01000516.1:0-24621 GCA_001182835.1 Oropetium thomaeum
GCTTCCACCAAGCAATAATTGCACCCAACTTTGATATGATTTTTCTTGTTGCCTGGGTGACCACAATGTGAGCAGTGTGGTGACCATGCAACTGAAGTTTTCACAAGCTGTGATGGGAGGTTATCAACATGTGGCTTGGAAAATCCTTCAATGAATGGATAAATCCCTCTACCTATTTCATATAGCCTGCAGAATAATAGCAAAACAAAAAGTTCAGAAACACAATTCCAAGAAGATCACTAAGTCAAAAAGAATAAAAAAAACTTCACACAAAGTAGGATATCTACTTTTCTAAAATGCTATCTTCATCAAATAACTGCACAAACCGAAGTGCAGTCTCAACACCAAAACCAGGCACCCCATGCAAATCATGATCACTGCCAATAAGAAGAGCCATTGCTACCATTTGTTTCCTCTTCAGTCCAAGACCAGACTGCACGATACCTTACAATTTGCTGTAGAAATTTTGCTGGATCATGATATTTAAAACGAAAAGAGAAACTGTACGATAGAATCCATACCTTACAATTTGATCGGAAGACCTTTATTACAGTCTTAGCTCCAAAAAAGGAAAGCATCACTGTCTGCTGTTATGCAAGCATCTACATGACCTTCGTTAGGGGGGCCGAGCGGCAGGCGTCGGGCGCCGGCGCGGGTGGGGGAGGGGGGGGCGGAGCGGGGGGGGGCGAGCGGCGGGCGTCGGGCGCCGACGCGGGCCGGGGGGGCGGGGGGGGGGGGGGGGGGGCGAGCGGCGCGCGGGGAAGGCGGAGCGGCGGGCCGGGGGGCGGGGTGGCGAGCCGGGGGGGGGGCGCGGGGCGGAGCGGCGGGCGGCGGGCGACGGGCGGGGGAGGTGGAGCGGGGGGGGGGGTGCAGAGACGACGGGCGGCAGGCGGGGGGGAGTGGCGCGGAGATCTACGCGGGGGGGGGGGGGCCGGACGGGTGAGGAGGGAGACCAAAGAAACAGGACGAATCGTTTTTTTTTTAACCAGTGGTAAAGGTGAGTAATTACCCTATAATTTTGAGGGCAAATCTATCTTAAAGATTTTTAGAGTGGGGAAAGAGGTGCTCCAGAAAAATGAACTGGAGCTCCACCAACTTCATGGAGTTGGGTTGCTCTAACATTTTTTAGAGTTTGGGTGTTTGGCTGAAAAAAGACTGCTTCTTCATAGAGTTTTGGAGTGGAGCCATGCCAAATACCTCCGTAAGGTCATGAAAAGAATCATCTAAAATTTCGAGGCTTAGTAGGGAAGTTCTGTACTTTGGAGACCAAGAAAGGAAGGAAAACTTTTTTTAGGACCTCTCAGGTAATTTACTCTTTATTTTATCTTGGACTCTAGCCAGCAAAGCATGAACGAACGTGATCGATCGATCGAGGAGCCCAAGTAAAAAAAAAGGTTTCGTCAGCGCAAAGGCTGTCTGCCCTGTCCTGTCCTCCTCCTCCATCTCTATGATATGTGCAACAATTTTGCAATTTGGATTAGGATGATGACTGCGACTGCGATCATTTCGGCACACAACACAAAATGATGGCAACTTTGAGTTGTTTTCACTATAATTTAAGTGTCGGGTCTACCTTGATGCATGGTTGCATCAAGCTAGTCAATTTGGTTTTTACATTGGTTTGGCTTAGCATTTGGCGGCCAAATCAACCAGTAGTTCGTGCGCACATCCGATCATCCTTTATTAATATCTTGGGCGCAGTTGGCATCCGGCCAGCATTCTCGATACTACGTACGTACGAGTTGTTGGCAGCTTTGACTAATCAGCAGTCAATGAGAAGTTCCTCTTAAACGTACGTATACGCGCATGTAGGATCCACATACTTGAGCGTGTTACATATTATACGAACTAATGTATTTGTTGAGACTGAGACCAGGCTAGCTTAGCTGAAAGCACACTGCTGGACTGGACCCGGCCTCTAGAATGAGTGCTGATAATAATAAGCCAATAATTAAATTAAAGGGAAGGAATGTGTATAACATACATTCATTAATAGTACAATAATACGCTAAACTATACATACAGTAAAGTTTTGCCTTAGGGTCCACATGGAAGGCCCGTGCAAAAGAATTAAATAAGATGGGACAGCATAATGCTTAGTAGTTCTAGTGGTTAAGCACATGCATATCTACTGTGTATATACAGGTCTAACGTACTACACTCTCTTCTCTTTCGTGTATGTGGATGTGTAATAGTGTACATTATTTAAAGTATGTACAGGGATAAAATAAACACACACACAAAAAAAGTCGTTTCCTCTCCTATCCATCAAGGCGGTGGTCAGTGTAGTAGTTATACCACTATCTGTTAAAGTATAAGTGGATTGCCCTCCTTTCCCCATCAGCTTAGACTTTTGGGTGAACTGGTTAGGTGCATGAAACTCAATATGGTATCAGAGCCAGAGGTCTCGAGTTCGAATCCTGATAGAGGCAATTTTTTCGCAATTTAAGTCCTCCGCTCCAATATTCCATGTTTTGCGCCCTGCGGGAGGCTGCACGTGAGGGGGAGTGTTGAAGTATAAGTGGATTGCCCTCCTTTCCCCATCAGCTTAGGCTTTGGGTGAACTGGTTAGGTGCATGAAACTCAATACTATCGAAGCACACTAGACGACCTAGAGAGCCAAAACGGCCTTGTCTCTTTCTTGCAATTACATTCTCTTACAAACTTTGAGATTTTGTGAAGAAAGAAAAACACTAATCATTTGAAATTGTTAAATAGACCAAACTGTTTTTAAGCTAGATGCAGGAGCTCGATCACACAGTTTCATTGGTTCACCGTTGAGACTCCCAGAAAACAAAATCTTTTCTCTTCCCTTTTCTTCCAGCCGAAGGCATACGCTGGCTGTTGATAAGCTGTGCTGTGCCTGCAGCTGCCGGCCGTCCAGTCAGCTGTGTGGTCAACATGTAATCAATCGTACACGTAAGCTAAAGAAACGCCACTAACCCAGCAGCAAGGGCGTATCCGTCAATTCGGGTCGTGACTCGTGAGTTGCCGCCAATCTGCAGCTAGCTAGCTGGCGCCCTGGCTGCCATATGCGGCCGTCCCCGTCGGCATCGGCACGGGTACGGAATGGGCATGCTCGCTTTGCTTTTGGTCCTCCGTTGACCGATGAACTCCCCTGGCCGGCCGGCCCCTGGCTGGCCGGCAACCTAGCTCCGCGACTCTTCCATGCTCTGCTCCGGCCCGGCGGCGGTCAAAACGGACGGAGCTAGTACTCGTACAATTTAAATGGGAAAATACACTCCTGCCTTATGCACACGTACAGTTCAACGTAATCATCATCAGTTCATGACAGCAGACCCCGCGCTGACCAAACAAAGCAGTAGCTATAGCTTTGTTCCGTTCTTCTTCCTCGAGTCTTCCTCCAATTTCGGCTGACCTGTTCTATGTCTCACATGTGAATCGAAACAAGCAAACAAAACCGTTTTATCAAAAGAAAGCGACCTTTTTCGGCACAGTACTAGAATAGATTAGGCTGGCAGCTGAAACGGATTAGCGAGCGAGAGAGGCTGGCCTCCTTCCTGAACCCTGCCTGCCTACCTGCCTGCCTGCCGAGAGGAGAACAGGCAAGCCGGCCGGAAAGCGTGTGTGCCGCAACGGAAAGGCGTGTGAAGTTTCGCGGCCGCGTCCTCCTCTGTCAGTCAGCGGATCAACGGAATTCCATTTGCAATTGCAAGAAGAAGAGGAGGGGAAGAAGAAATGCGCATCCGTTTCATTCGTGTCCGAACGCGGTTTTGTCCGATGAAAAAAAAAAGAGGGGATTTTCTCTTCATTTTGCGTCGCTTTCTCCCGTTGCCCACTTGCGTTGCGCCTTCTCTTCCCTCCAGCTTTTCTCCGCTCCGCCGGTTAAAAACCTCCTGCGAATCAATCAACGACCACCAAACGAAAGGGCCGAGTCGTCTCGTCTTCCCCCTCGCCTCTCTCTCTTCCTTCCTCCCCACCAAACTCCGCCGCCTCCGCTCCCGCAGTTCCCTTCTCCTCCTACCTCCAGGCGCCACCGCCGCCGTCTCGAGGCTCAGTACCTTTCAGTCGCGCGGCTTCCCTCGCTGCTTCTGTAGCCAGATCGGTCGCGTAGCGTCAACCGCCGTAAGAATCGGTTCGCGAGACAGCTTTCCGGCCAGATCTGAGCTTCTCTGCCGGAAAAGCCGTCCTCTTTAGCCCAAAGCAGCCGTCTTTTCCCGGCGATTCGCGCCTCAGCAAAGCCGGCCCCGAGCTGCTTGCTTGCTTGGTCTCTGCGAGCTCCCTGCCGATGGCCTCCTCCCCGACGGCCGCGTCGTACTGGTGCTACCAGTGCGACCGCTTCGTCCGCGCCGCGCCGCAGGACGCCGACGACTCCTCCTCCGCCGCCGTCGCCTGCCCGGCCTGCGGCGGCGGCTTCCTCGAGGAGATGGGCGCGCCGCCACCGCGGGCGGCCTACCTGCGCCGCCCGCGCACGCACCACCACCACCACCACGCCGCGGCCACGGCCGACATGCGTCTCCGCCGCGCCCGACGCGGCGCTGGCACCGCGTCCGGCGACCACCGCGCGTCGCCGTTCAACCCGGTCATCGTGCTGCGCCGGTCCCCCGCGCCCGGCGCTGCCGGGGACGACGACGGGTCCCCTGCTGCCGCCGCCGCAGCGAGCAGCTTCGAGCTCTTCTATGACGACGGCGCGGGGTCCGGGCTCCGCCCGCTGCCCGAGAGCATGTCCGACTTCCTCATGGGCTCCGGGTTCGAGCGCCTGCTCGACCAGCTGGCGCAGATCGAGGCCGGCGGGCTCGCGCGCGCCAGGGACAACCCGCCGGCCTCCAAGGCCGCCGTCGAGTCCATGCCCACCGTCACCGTCGACGCGGCGCGCGTCGGCGAGGACTCCCACTGCGCCGTCTGCAAGGAACCCTTCGAGCTCGGCGCCGAGGCCAGGGAGATGCCCTGCAACCACATCTACCACCACGACTGCATCCTGCCCTGGCTCCAGCTCCGCAACTCCTGCCCGGTCTGCCGCCACGAGATGCCCACCGACGCGCCGCCGCGCTCCCGGGGGGCGGCGCCGGCTGGCGAAGCCGGCGGCGAGGAGGAGACCACCGTCGGACTCACCATCTGGAGGCTTCCCGGCGGCGGCTTCGCCGTGGGCCGGTTCGCAGGCGGGCGGAGGCCCGAGGAGAGGGAGCTCCCCGTCGTGTACACCGAGATGGACGGCGGGTTCAACAACGGCGGCGCCCCCAGGAGGATATCGTGGGGGTCCAGGCAGAGCCCGTCCACCGAGACCAGCACCATCAGGCGCGTGCTGCGGAGCGTCTTCTCCTGCTTTGGGCGCAGCAGCCGTTCTCAGGCCTCGTCTTCCCATCACGCGAGGCCTGAGCTCAACGACGCCGCGTCCGACAGGAGCGCCGCGTTCAGCCATGGCTCCAGAAGCCGGAGCACCAGCTGGAGATTGGAGGACGGCCACGCCGATGCCATGGTGCAGAGATAACAGATTAACAGCTCTTGCTCTGGAAGGAGGAGAAACCAAGACACACCTTTGCCGTTGCTTGATTCATGTATTTACTATTAGTACTCGTTAGAAGAAGAGACATGAACAAGAAGAATTTGTAGAACAGAACACGATTTGTTGTTGTTGTACATAGAGCAGTATCCCTAGACATTACAATGGGTTCTCTTCATTCGCAGAAGGGAGAATGGTGATTCTGAAATGAGCATTTTTGTTTTGTCCTACGTTATTATTAGGAGAAGGCTGTTCCAACTTTCAATTGGTAGTACAAGTAGCAAATACTAGCATATGTTTGATGATTCATTCGATTCAATGTCGCACCATTCTTTGCGTTTGTAAGAACACAACGAATGTGTTGATGTTTTACTAGTAGTACATTATTGATGTTGTTGCAAGATTCAATATAAATCCTTGTCTGAGATAATTTTTCCGGTTCAGCCTCTCCAGTTGCTTCTAGAACCAGCATTGTGCCTGTTGCATTGATGCAGATATCTATTCAGATACTAGATACTACAGCTCAGAGCTTGATCAGAGTCCAGTCTGGATGGTTTATTACCGTGTAGTGTGCCCACTTCACTAGCATTATTCAGTTAGTGAATCCATGAAGCTTCTTGCACGGTGTTGGGCACGGGTCAACACATCTTCATTCATTGATTCCATCTGTGTGCAAAAGCAACAAGATCATCCATAATGCTTCTGTGAAACAGGCTGTCTGATTGAAATTTGCACCGGGAGGTCACATTCAGATTTTCAGATATTTCGGTTCCTTTTTTTGGATAAGATAACCCACCAATAGCAAAGATATTTTTACTAGTACTGCACATCAATATGCTGATATGTACTACTATGAACGTAATAAAAGTGTCAGCTAGATGAAAAAGACCTGCATATCTATGGTATGGTACTACTACTACAAGAGCTCGTACTAGATTCTCCTCTCGGTCAATTGCCTTTTTGCAGTAAGTTTTCCTGCCCTCTGAGGCTGTGACTGATCGTGAAGAACACCTCTTTATTTTTTGGAAAAAAATGTGTTCCACATGAGATGAATCTTGCAAGCACTGACTGGGTAGTGGGCACCACCGCCATTGCCAGCAACAACAACTAAGGGGAAGGTCCATGATCAATCAGTTGCATGGTCCATGCCGGTACGCTTCAACTACTACTCAACTGAAAATTCCAAAGCTAGCGTGATGTTTTTTTTTTCTCTGATCCTGCTCCTGGTGGACATTGGAGCTGTATGTATAATACATGTAGGTCCAGTCCAGCGATGATGATAAAGCCTTGCCCTGATCCTGCCACCCATGTCCGTTACGGTAGCTGAGCTGCAGCTGCAGTATATGCAGACAGCGTTTGGTTTGAGGTACGGCGGCTAAATTTTTTTGTTGAGCTTGTCTGCTGAAGTGCTGAGGCGCGTCGACAGGTATTAGCACAAAATCTTCCATTGCCATCATCTTGCCACTCTCTAACTACGGTTGGTTGCTGCTAGCCTGTTACTACTAGAAAACAGACTCGTTCTCCTGACCCTAACTAATCCTAGTGTTTGCTGGTCTGAAACTGATAGTAGGTTCTTTGTGACTTATTCTTTCGACTGTGGCTTGGCTATCTTTGGCAAAGTTGCTTGTGTTGCAGAAGCAACATCATGTTGGTTGTGTCTCCCTTTTCCCCTTTGCTTCAAGAAACTGTGTTATATGGAGGCTCATTATGATGATCACAATTTTTTCTTCTCAGCTTGTGACCTTGAACACTCGGACTTGGGTTTCCATTTTTTGTGACGTGCTTGAATGAGCTGCAGATTGTCTGCTTGTTCTTGTCTGCGATCCCCACAAGGGGGTCAAACGGGACAATCCATCGACCAATCTAGAGCTGATGACATGGGAACTGACGGTCCGTGCAAGTTGCCATGAGAAACAAAAAGTGTTTTTTTTAAAATCAATCAAATATATATATATTTTCCCTGTATTATCATCCAAGAAGTGCACTCAATCATTTAGTATGCGTCTAACTCCGCCGGTTCCTATCATTCATTATTCAGGTAAAGAAGCAGTGGGCATCTAAGCAGGAATCCTCCCAAGAAGGGAACATGTGTGTCGCTGCTGGACAGTATTTGGTCTGAAAATTACTACTATGAGACTATATGCATCTGTTGATTCATTATTACAGCTATATACAGTGTTATCAGCATAGCGTTCATCACATCAGTATCTATTAATTAGCACACCTTTCTTTCTTTTTTTTTCCCCCGTTGTTGGTAAGAGGTAGGCACGGCGATATGTTGTGTTTCTTCAGTTTTCATGTTAGTGAATGTCTCTGCTTGCTGACTGTCTCTTCTGCATCTTCAGCTTTTCTTTCTGAAGAAACAACAATACAGTCACACAAGTTGAGACTTTAAAAAAGGAATTGGGATGACAGGAACAGCAATCGTGGCTCCGACTCCAGGTGATGCCTCCGTTGCGGTCGAGAAGGAAGATCCACTCGACGGCGTGAATGGAAAGGGGTTGGGCGCGTCGGAGACGAAGGCGTCGTGGCGTACCGTGAAAATGGCAGAGGGAGGCTCAAATTGACGGTTCTAGCGCAGGCGGGTGAAGGAAGCCTTTCCTTGCCGACGCCGTTGCGTGAAAATGGCAGAGCAGAGGTACGGCGACACCGTCGTCCGCCGGAAAAAAGCACGCCGTGCGCCGGCGCTGTGCCGAGCAGAAATATGGAAGGGGGGAAAGAATCTTTTTGCCGCGGAAATTATATACTACGTATCTGCTCGATGTCGAAATCGATCTGGCCTCAAGAGATCAGCTTGGGGCATCGAAAAGGCAAGCAGGTTCGTCGTGCCCAAGGCGGCGACGGCGAGCCACCGAGCGGTGCTGCTCCTGCTGCAGGTTGGCTACCGCTTTCCTCCAGATGGACCTGTGGTGCTGGCGTCCATGGTGGTGAGGATCGCTGCAGTTTGAAGGGCCGCCTGGGGTACCAGCTAATCACAGGATGGTGGCGCCGGAGCAGGCGAGGCGAGGCTGTCGCCGGTGGCGCGGTCGGACTCCAGGTCGCCGCGCCGCCTCTGAGGTTGCAGAAAAGTACCCTTAGCGATCCGATATTTTGCAATGGACCCCTACATTAGATCGCGATTATTAGTCGCGATCCAAATATTTTTCATTGTACCCCCTACTTTGGATCGTAATTATTAAATGTGATCCAATATTTTGCAGTTTGCACCTTATTTTTATCGGTAAATTGTGAAACGGCCCCTGTTCCGGTTTCCACCTGCCCGCGGATGCCGACGCCGTCGGCCGCCTCGCCCTCTCCTCCGTCCAGCGCAACCGCAAGGTCGAACCCCTCACCCTCCTCCGTCCAAACCCCAAGCACTAGCAGGATTCCGCTCCTCTAGTCGCCGGCTTCAACTGGTGCGCTGGAATGGAGGTGGCGGGCGATTGCCGCCGGTTGCTTGCCCGTCGGAATGTCAGGTGTCCGCAAGACCTTGGCATCGCACGTTCCTGGGAATGAAGAGTCGTTCGTTGCTTGCTCCTGGTCCCTGCTTACCTATGGTGACAGGACGAGGATGGATTTTGCTGAAAAATTACACCACAATTGAATTGAATGGATGAAATAGACAGAAGCTTAGTGCTCGGGCTTATGCAATGTAATTGAGCTCGATTTTTCAATGTCCATGTTAGCTGCTCTATTGACAATGCATATGTTAGGTCTTGATTCCATAATCCCAACACTGCTGTAGCGGAATGAGGCCCTCTATGTACAGCAGGTTGTTGAAGAAGAGCACTGAGCCAATAGAATAGTGTTTGGGAAAGCATCCCTGATTGGGAAACGAGCATACAGTTTCAGGCCTGAGATCAAGTTCCAATATTTTCAAAAGACGAAGATTAGTTCCAATATGAACTTGAGAAGTAATGCAAACGAAGATGAATTTACCATGCTTGCCTTCTCGCAGAATGGAATGCTGACAGTTCCGCTACTGTTTCTACCTCAAATTTAGACGATGCTGGTCAAACCAAACAGTGCTGCCCGATCTTAAATAACCACTGCCAGATGGTGGACAAACAACATTTTTTTGTTTTGCTACTACAGAATCAAACGCTCTTGAAAAGAATCAGAAGCATTTGTTGAAGTCCTGGCATGATTATTTGTCTTGAAGAATCAGGAGCATTTGCTCAAGAAGAAACAACAGCCAACAAGCAGACATTTGTGTGACGAATGAAAATGAGCCCGACATACTGCAGAACAAATAATAGATGTCTACGTGAACAAATGCATATTCTTTGGTTGGGTGACTTTCTTTAGTAGGGACGCAAGACTTGGGCCTAAAAGTCAGATACAGATTAAACAAGGAGACTTCCTTTTTTTTGGTCCATTATCATCTGTAGCGTAAAAATACTACTGAACCTGGTACAGCTATGTAGAGTGTTTATCAGCAGTCGTAACGTTCATCGCATGGGTATGTACAGTATTAGCGCACATTTTTTTTTTCCCCGTCGTGGATAAGAGGTAGGACACGGCGATGTTGTGTTTCTTTTCTTCAGTATCAGGTTAGTAGTACCAGTCTCTGGATTGCTGACAATCTCTTATGCATCTTCAGCTTTCTCAAGCAAAGAAACAACATCACTCTCACACAAATTTTGCGTCTGTACGAACGAGTTGAGGTGCAATTCCATGGAGAAGGAATGAGATCGAATTACCCAGTCGTCGTGAAGAGAACATTACCTGATTGTCAATAAGTCAAACAAGTGCCAGCGAGAGCTGATGAGGCAGGAGACCGACAGGACAAGGGCGAACGCGAGACACGCGCGTGAGACACATGGAGCTCAGGGACTCTGACCTCGAACGCGTCCAGGTCAGAGGTTTATTCCTTCCAACATTCATCCCCCCCCTGAACCTGGTGAGTGGTGACACACGAGCACCGACGCCCAGGCACCTCCAGCCATGAGCACACGCGTCTGATGACTAGGATTGTGGACTGCCTTTCCTTATCCCTGCCTGATCCACGCGTCCAGGTGAGCTCCATCACACATGTCATGGGCGTTCGGCAGCGACGTGCCTTATCTATCCGCGCGCGATCTGGTTTTGTGCGGTCGCGGTGCGTCTTCGTCGTCCTCGCCACCAAACTTTCTTCTCACTGAGTCACTCATCACTCTACTTCTTCTACTACTAGTCTACTAGCTAAGATTCTAATTCTATTTCACGGCTCCTGCTCCCACCCAGCATTGCTCCACACCGCCAATCAATGGCTTCTTGCTGCTCGGCCGGCGGGCTTCTTCGTCAGCAGCTGCTGCCAGCACGGCGGCCTGCATCGTCAGGAGCTGCTGGCTCCATGACGACGTCGATGAGGGTGACGACGACGCGATCAAGAAGAAGCAGGCTGGCGGCCGTGGGCGACGTGGCGGCGGAGGGCAACACGTACCTCATCGCCGGCGCGGTTGCCGTCGCGCTCGTCGGCACCGCGTTCCCCATCCTCTTCGCGCGCAAGGACACGTAATAAGCAGTTCTGCTGCTGCAATTTTGCATCAAATTAAGAGATACTAATCTTGCATCAATCAATATAATGATAGATCAATGTGCTGACATGCATGATGGATCTGTTCAGTTGCCCGGAGTGCGACGGCGCTGGGTTCATCCGCAAGGGCGGGGCGAGGCTGCGGGCCAACGCGGCCAGGAAGGACGAGGCGCAGATCGTATGCCCAAACTGCAACGGCCTCGGCAAGCTCGGACAGATCGACAAATAATAAAATCAATCTTCGTCCACAGCCTGCAGGGTCTTCATTGTTTTTGTTTTACTTACCTAGTATAATCCATGAACCACATACATGGTGGGGGTGAACTGGCTGTTGATCGCAGTTTCTACTATGTATATATGCTCCGATGACCTACACTGTCAATAAGATCGTCGTCGCTGGACCGTTGTTGATCTCGTTTTTCCTTTTAACTTATTAATAAAAATTGGTTTGTGCCAAGTTATGTAACTCATAGACTCGAGTTAGCAACATTTTTTCTCTAAGCTTCTTCCAAAATCATCTTAACAAGATCAAAGTTGAATGTGCAAATTAAGAGAGTTTAAGGGGAACATATAGATCACATCTTTGGACAAGTTGAAAGACATAAATGTGAAAAAATGTCTCTACCATCGAGGTTTTAAACTTTGATATCATGTTGATAGTTTCATACATCATCAGAGGATGGGCTTACTACGACCTCTCTCTCTCCGATGGTGGGCTAGATTAGTTGGCCTTTGGCAGCGAAAAAAGCCCAGATCTCAGCGGGTTAACATATACTTATTGAGATTTACTCGTTATCAGGTGATCGAGGTTTTGTATATTTTTCAGTCACATTTTTGAAACAATCAATATCAACATGTGGAATATTTTATTTGTACTACTGATGGGTCTGGGCATTCGGTTAATATCGTTAAATCGGTTCGGTTAATACGGTTAATAAAAATTCGGTTAATGAGAATTGATAACCGAACATGGTCAGAAAATACTCATAACCGTACAATTTGATTAACGGTTAATTCGGTTCGGTTTTACGGTGAATCGCATTAACCACAATATCGAAATTTAGTTGTAGTTGATGTAGGTTGGCTTCATATCGCCTCGTCGTCGCATTATCGGAAGCGTGCAACTTCTTCTCCTCGCACCTCCCGCTGTCCATGCCTCATCCATACCACCGTCTTTAACTCAATTTAGTTATTTATATATCACAAACAACTCATTTTACTAATAAAATTTATTAGATGGCTAGTTAAATGAAGCTAAAGTCGGTTAATACGGTTTGTTCAGTTAATCAAGGTCAAAACCGAATAAAATCCAGTTAACCGTAATAGACAAAAATAAAAACCAAAATTAAAATAAAAATTTGATTAATCACGTATTTGCGGTTAACCGCGCCCACCCTTAACTACTTGAAACAATTTTCAATTAAAACTAGAACATTTAGTATTTTAGTTGGAACAATTTTCAGATCTGTTGTTCCAACTAAAGAATTAAATGTTCCGACTTCAATTATAAATTATTTCAGCTTCACAAACATAATGTTCTATAAGTTAATATTGATTGTATAAAAAATATGAGTGAAAAATATATAAAATTCCAATCACCTAAGAAGGTGACACACCATAATATATTACCACACTGGGATCGACATGCATGCAGAGAGCTCCCAAGATGTGGACAATGGAGGGGTCATTGCTCCTCCCATTTTTTAGGGTGCTTCGTATCAAAGAAATGTCTCTCTCTCTCTCTCTCAGGTCGAGTGACGTCAGTCAACAGACTAAGGGTGTGTTTGACTCATTGCTAAACTTTATCACACCAAAAATTTTGCATGTCATAGTTTTTATGGTGATTGTTTATTTTTCTATCAAAATTTTGACTTACTATATTGGACTCCACCTGTCATTGATTCATAATCTTATCAAACTTTACCAAAAATATGGTGACTAATTTTTTCATCAAACTTTTAGTAAATTATGACATGAATGTATGATATGTTACGGTAATAAACCAAACAAGCCCTAACATCCGTCAGCACAGTTTAGAGACAGTACAACCATACAGTCGTGTATCCGATCCATGCCACACACATGGCGCCAAAGAAGAGTAGTAAGGTTTACTTGTGTTTTTGGCTACCAACCCGAGATCTCTCGGGCTCCCATCAGGGCATGATAGATGAGATCAATAACCTGCACACCTAATTATTCCTTTCATGGTGACGGTGATGGTGGTGCTGACGCAAATGATTGCAGGTGCAACACGTACGGTCAGCGCGTGAGGGAGATCTCTCCCTCTCTAGTTAATTAGCGACTTACTACTACTGTACAAAGTAGTGATGAGACACTTATACTTTCTACTGCACGTAAATCTTATATGTACTAGCTTCTTCCCGTTTTTAAATTACTGAAAGGAGGATAATTGTAATTCAAGAAATTAACTAAAAGATGTGTCCTCTAGCTAGCTAAGCTAACGACAACAATTTACCTTTGCTCTTCTCGATTACATCTTCATATTGAGTCTCCCATTCCCATGCAAGCACATATATCATTGTGCCAACCCAGGCAGCCATGCGCTTGCGCCTTTCCGGCACTACTGAGGTCTCTTTGTTTTCACTACTGCTTTTCACAATCTGCAAAAATCAGCCAATAGCTATGAGGAGGTGGATTGTGGGATTGTAGGAATCCAAGACACAGATTGTGGAAATCTGGACAAAAGCTATGAGGTGTGTGTTTGCACTATCACTTCTAGAAGCAGAATCCAACAACCAATAGTGGAAACAAAGAGGCCCTTACTTTTGCCTGCGTCACAGCTAGATTTTACTGAGAGCCTGCATATATACACCGTCCTCTAACGCATGCATGTGTTTCACGTATGTATCGAGACGTTACACTTCATTTTCAAAAAATCGAGACGTTATACTAGAACATCCGGACAATTACTACGGTCGTTACCCTGCTGCATGCTTACTTAATAACACAGCAGAGTAGTGTACAGTTATACACGGCACGTTCTTACCGTTTCTGATGCTACTTTCGCATCTGAATCAACGAAGAGAACTAATTAAAGTACTAGCACACTGCACACACACTCTCTCTGAAAGATCGATCAGAGAGGGAGAGAGAGTTCAACAAGAAAACTACTACAACTACTAATTATGGGAATCGATCGAGACTGAAGAAGAGAATCATATATCAAAGAAAAATGAATAACTCCTCCCTCAGTGCCATTGCAATTTTGCAAAAGAAGAAAGGGAGGATTATATTCGGATCGATCGAGACAGGGCCTGTCATGCAACAGCGAAGACGATGATCGACCATGCATATGGCAGATTTGGCAGCAGACAACAAGCAGCTAATTAATTAGGCTAGCTAGTTGTCGTCGCGCCAGCAGACGAGCATGGACACGCAGCGGCGCACGATGTACAGCCGCGCCCGCTGCTCCTTCACCTTCCGGGATAGCCTCGCGCCAACCCCGGCCGCCTCTTGGATCGCTCCTGATCCGCCGCCGTCACCGTCATCGCCGGCGCCGGTGGTGGCAGAGTACTTATTGCTCCTGCTGAACAGCAGCGCGGCGGCGCCGCTGCTGCTACCCACCGCCGCCGCCGCCGGCGTGCTGGTCTCCACCGCCAGGCAGCCCTTCATGGAGAAAGACCAGCATCCCCTGCCAGCACGCCTCGGCCGGCAGCCGGTGGTGGCCTTGTTGTTGCCGCTGCTCAGCTGCTTCTGCTTATTGATCTCCGCTGCTGCCTCCCCGCTGATCTCCTCCTCCATGCCTTCCTATGAAGACTGCGGATCGACGGCTAGCTAGCTAACAGTGTGAATAATTCAGTGGTGCATACAGCAGCGTACTACATAATCAACTGCCAGGGACACAGTCGCGCACCTCGCTCACACCTGACACCTGACCTGTGTGGGTGTCAGCATGCAAACGACGGGCTGTGACTGCCTGGCTCGATTCACCCCCCCGAGACTTGGTAAGTGGTAACTGATCTCAACTCATCATCAACAAAGCTTAGCAGGACAAACAACTCCACTCTCCGCACTTTCTGTTAGGAAACATGCAAAGACTTCACTGTTTCCTGCTTCCATTTTTTTTTCCTGGAGCTTGAACAGAACAAAACCTGCCAGCAATTTTTTTTTGAGACAATTCCCTCTTTTTATTCATTCAAAGAGTAGGAGTTACAAATGTCCGTGGGAACCAAACAAATCTACCACTATTCTCATAGACACATAACTTAGCTAAAGTATCAACATCGACATTTGATCTACGACTCTCAAATACAAACCCAACTGAAAAAAAATATGAACACCATGCCTGGATTTCCTTGATGATGTGTCCATAGGGCCCCATTGTCTTCCCATGCATAATGTTATTGATAACATTCCGGCAATAGGATGCAACTCGAACCCGTTGCAAGCCAAGATTTGAGAATCCCACAAAATGCAAAGGAAAGGTTTAGTTTTTTTTTTTTAGCGAAAAAGGAAAGGTTTAATTCAACTAACGAAATTGGAGACGCTCCAAGCCAGTCTCTGCTTAACCCACACGATCGGCCCACTGGCACATGCGGCCCAATAAGCCTGCCTAAACGGTGGCCATCAACCACAAAGTGGGGTGGGAGTGGGATGAAAGCGATAAGGTGACTGAACCAACTGCCTGCTTACTGCAATCGCCGGAGAACAGCATGGCCACGGCGGCTGCGGCGAGTCTTCGGGTCTCTTGTCCGTTCACGCGACCGCCTATATTCCACGTCAGTGCCGCGCGTCGGGGAACCAGAAGGGCTGGGCTGGTCGTCTCGGCGGCCGCCGGCGGATCGCCTCCTACCGTTCTCGTAACCGGCGCCGGCGGGCGAACAGGTGTGCCTTTTGCTCCGCTCATTTTGGCATTCCTTGGCCCTGCTTTAATAATGCCTAGCATTTTGCAATTCTCTACTAATGCTATACTGCAATTAGTTCCTGGGAAATTGCGCATTGCTAGTTGGGCTGGTACAAATGTGGCGCCTTTAAAGCGTTTTCTTGGAATATATAGCAGTCATATGTTTATGTATTATATTATGGAATATAGTTCCCTGGTTGTCTTCCCATCATCACACTCATATTCCCCTCTCTGTCATGATCCAGGCCAAATTGTGTACAAGAAATTGAAGGAGAGAGCAGACCAGTTCGTGGGCAGGGGGCTAGTCAGGACCGAAGAAAGCAAAGGCAAAATCGGAGGCGGTGATGACGTGTTTGTCGGCGACATCAGAGATCCCGAAAGCATTGCTTCTGCGATCTATGGCATCGACGCGCTCATCATCCTCACCAGCGCGGTCCCGAAGATGAAGCCGGGGTTCGATCCCAGCTCAGGACAGCGTCCCGAGTTTTACTTTGAAGAAGGGTGTTCTCCTGAGCAGGTGGCTGTGTTCGTTCGATGTTGCTCGCACTAGCTGCATCTACATTTTTTAATTTCTCTGAATCTAATCTAACGATGTTGTATGTTGTTTGCCACTGTTTCAAGGTGGACTGGATTGGCCAGAAGAATCAAATAGACGCTGGTAAATGTTAACCCTCGCCATTCGTATATATTATTTTCAAGATTCTCAGTTCCTATGCAAGTCAGGAGATCTCTGCTAATTATCTAAAGTTCACTTAAAAAAGTCATCTTGTTTTATGCTATGCTGGGGTACCAGTGACTTAAAAATGACAATTGGGCCCTGAATTTTCCTTTGCTGAAGATAACTATCTGTTGTGTCCCTAAGAACTATCGTTATTATCTTCTTTTGTATCTTTATGCAGCCAGGAGCATTGGTGTAAAACAAATTGTTTTGGTTGGGTCCATGGGCGGAACAGACATCAATCACCCACTAAACAAGTTAGGAAATGGAAATATACTGGTGCGAAGCATTTTCCAAGCTTCCTCCCATTTTATTATGCTTTAAGTTTGTTGTTCATGAGCATATCATCTGAACTACTTCAGAATTTGGAAACTTTGATTTATTTATTTTTTAACTAACTTGCAGGTGTGGAAGCGCAAGGCGGAGCAGTATCTAGCGGATTCTGGTGTGCCATATACAATTATAAGGTTTTATTTATTGCAAAGATTTTGTAAACTATAATTGCAAATATATGTGTTGGTTACACAATCTTCCGTGTCCTTGCTCACAGAGCTGGAGGCTTACAAGATAAAGAAGGTGGTTTGCGGGGAATTGATTGTTGGGAAGGATGACGAGATCTTGAAAACAGAAACAAAAACTATTGCCAGGGCAGATGTTGCAGAAGTTTGCATACAGGTAGGGTCATACAATGAAATAAACATTCTGGTCAAACTACTGCTCCCATGTTTATTTTTAGTGGTACCAAAAGGAAGTTTATATGCAGACTCAACCTATATAGTGGATTGCATGTAATTCAATCTTTATGTAGAAAAGCTCTTGTGGCAAGTTCTGATTCTATTGGCCACACCAATATGTCGTTTTCCCATGCAGGCCTTGCTATTCGAAGAGTCAAAATTTAAGGCCTTTGATCTTGCATCAAAGCCTGAAGGTGAAGGGACACCAACTAAAGATTTTAGGGCTCTTTTTTCAAAGTTAGCAGTCGTTTTTAAGAAGGCAAGACCAGTCTGGCTGAGAATAGAGGGCCATTAGGCGATGTGGAATGTCTATTGAGTAACATCTTTGTTCCTTGCTTTATTATTTCAATAAAGATTCTTTGTCCTTGTTGCTTCCATTTACAGTAAGTTGTTGTTATTTCTGTTACCATTTAGGTTTTCAAGTCCAATTGGGTTGTGATGCTTTTGTGTTACAATAAAAAACAATTGCAGTGAATTACCAACAATTAATGAACACATAAACTCTCAGTCCAGAGATGACTAGCTTATCGGGTTCATGACCAATTACCTGCAATTAAAAAAATTTTTTTTGCTGTTGTGCCCCTGTTTTGATCTCTAATTGCACTATTGCCCTTGTTTTTTCAACATGGCTCCTTTAAAAAGACGGGGTGGAAAGGAGTCATGTTCAAAAAACAAGGGCAATTGGAACCATGTTATTTAACTGAACTCGACAATGACCACATTTCTAATACGATAAATGCATTGGAACCTTGTTTGGGTCTATCACCATCAACATTTTGTAATCAAAGGCAACGTTCTCTCTATATAAAGTAGTAATTCCCCATCAAGTACTCTTCACAAATGTTGTGTCTTTGGTATCATGTCCAACAAGAATGCCTAATTTCTTCATCATAGACTGCCTTCATGCAATACTTTGTTAAGAACATTAAAATAAGGGTTTTTTTTGCGTGTTTGTGTGTTGTGGGGGGGGGGGGGGGGTGTATATTATTAAGCGGCACTGATTCCCAAACAAAAATCTGGGTTTTAGTGGTCAGTGGATGATTATTCTGGTTTCCATGAAGACACTGCATACATTATCCTCCCCTTCCATCCTTGTAGCAACCAGCCACTATCCTCGCTGATGACAAAGTCTTCATGATAAAGCTCTTCCTTTTTTTCTGTTGATCTCTTCAGGATTGCTTGATTAACAGGAAGCTGTTTGAAGCCTGCCTTGTGGCTTCTTATTCGCCACTGTTTGTAACTCTCAGGTTTTTCGATCCTCTCTGCTCCTTCAAACGCCACAACGTTAAGCACATTAGACCCTAGGAGATGCTTCTCTACCAGTACTCTTGCTTCATGACTCCTTGCAACAGTTGTATTTAGCATGTCGAACAATGAAGAGAAATAGAATAACAGCTCTCTGAATCGTGGCAGGAAGAAGGGGGAGCTGTAGGATCCATTCACAATACCAAGGATGAGAACTTCTGGGTTCATCCTCTTCATATTACACAGTACTCTATCCCTTGCGCTATCCATGTCTTCTGTCTCATCAGAAAGATTTTCTATGTGGTGCAAGCAGTTGATTATGAGCACCTCATCCTTGTTGATACTGATATCCTCAACACGGATGTTTTCCCATCGTGAGGCAATGCCATGATATTCAAAAGGTACATTGAACATTTCTGCATACTCAGCCAACCGTTTTCCTGCTTCATCAATCGTTTTGCGAGGGTGCAAACCTGGATCCGGTACATCTATTCCTGTGATGCGAAGCTTAGGGGGACCACCTTCACGCTTTGCCAAGCGCTGGATTAGTGATGGCCATTGAAAGCCGAACATGATGCCAAAATCAATTATGTGCACAATTGGCCGTCCCTCCAATACATTAACAATGGTTTTATTGGAGAAATAGTATGCTACCTTTACAAAAGGGCATGCTGCAATGAAAAAGTGATAGGCCTTTAGCATATCTCTAACACTTGCTCGTTTTGCCATCAGCGTTTTGTATATCTGACTCCCAGTCCCAGCCAAGCGTGCCTCAAGACTGTCTGCAAAATAAACTGCCATCCTCTGGAGTACCATCTCCATATGGGGAAGAGTGATTCCGTATCGTCTTCAAGAGTTCACTTGCGTATGGATAATTGTTAGATGCTATCGCTTGTGCACACTGGATAAGAAGAGCCTGCAGGTCAACTGATTCCTGTCGCTTATCTAGACCTTGGTCATATCCTTTGTTCCGGACATTCTGTCGACATTTGTATAGTTCTCTTACCTTTATTTCTTTAAGGTGAGCAATGTCACGATATAACTGCCCATGACAGAGCAAAACACAATCAAATGTTTCATCCCGGATTTTTTCACATGTGGAGACTGCCAAATGCTTATTTCTCCTCCCTTGTAAGAACTCCGAGTCCACATTTGGATGACTCCTTATTCTGTTGACATGCTTTCTCTTTTGTCCAGTAGTTACCTCAGTCGTTCGCATGGAAGCAAAAGGTCATTGCTCTCAAGATCAAACACCAACTTCTCGATGCTCGGAACAAGCTTCTTTGCTTCCTCAGCACCTCTATTAAATTGTAAAGCCACATTCTCAAATTCAGAAGCCCAATCAGTGGCTATCACTTGTGCAACCTTAGGACCATGATGATCGCTGACAACGTTACCGTGGATGCCTTGTCAAGATAATCACTGCTTATATCACTAGGGAAGTCTGGTAGAGTGTCACTATTTATCTTAATATCTCTAGATGAAGATGGATACGTCTGTCCAAGAATATCATAGAAGGGCTTCTCCATGGCCTCAAGTGCATCATACTGATGGTATGTGCTGATTTTCTCATCGGTGTGCTCTTCCATTAATAAGTTTATATAGTCCAGAGTTATGTTTGAGTTGATCTCACAAGACTCATGGCTGTCCATGGCTTCAGAGCTTGCACTGGATTTAACTCTTTTATGCGAAGTTAATGATACACATAAGATAGATCCAACCTTTTTATCAGGTTTCTTAACTACTTAATGTGAGGAATGCCTCTTCAAAACCTGTTACGACAAAATGTACCTTGTTTTTCACAAGGAACAAATTCCAGAGGATCGGTGCCTACAGTAGAAAATGGATAAAAAAAAATATGAGCATGCTGTTATTATTCTAAATTACATCTAACATATAATTGAAATTCCTCTTCATTTTACTCCAAATAATTAATTTAACAAGACGTTACTTTTGACAGTTGTGTATTTTGTTTCCTCTGGCTTCTTTTTTGTACCTGTTCATACTAACCTTTTTTTTCTGCTGTTCATACAACCTTTTGTTTTGAGGGATATACTCTAACCATTTCATCAGTAAAAGAATGCACTATGGGGAGCCGAGCTCCCCCGCAATTATGCATCAAAGCTACTTTTCAGCAAGAATTTCAAAAGAAAGCATGAAAATTCCTCTAATGTAATTATCCTAAAGTTCACAGAAAGTTGTCCATAACTATAGGACCAACTGACCAAGATGAAATATCTTTAGCATAAAACAAACACCATGCTTCTGAAAGGCAGTTCTCGCTTCTTGTAGAAATAATTATGCAGGAATAATATTGAGGTTTGTATCTACTATTTACTTGTCACGAAAAGTCATACCTCTAGCACAAATAACCTCCACATTTTGGATGAATGCCTATGGTCAAGAAAAATGTTGATGTTTCAGGAACATTGGGATTTGGAAAGCCAAAGCTGCATAGAAACATAATGTGAGTTGTGAAACAGAGTTGTCAGTTGTTGAGAATATTGCAAGATGACTTTACTGCAGTAATAAATCACCTGATTTATTCTCTTAGTCTCTGAGCCCAATGGAGATAGAGGAGGTATGTCAGAAACCATGAACTCTATTTCCATGCAAAGAATTAATGGTCATGATGTAGTCATTATATATAAAATGAGCACGGTTCTCTTGTTGCGCTGAGGGCGAACTTTTCTTGTCGATGTGAATTGCAAATATTGTTTTGATGCACTTGGATTGACCTTGTTTCTGATTAATTATTTCCCAGTGTGTTTCTGATTTATCAAAGACTTCTGTATCCTTCCTCTTGTCATCTTTGCTATTAACAAAAGCTGTGATTATGATATAATGGTATTTGAGCGTGTTCCAAATGGCTTCTTTGTAAGCAGTTTTTCCTTTCTTAACAAAATAGATATTTGGCACTGGAACTTTACTCAGATGCCCCCATAATATCTTGTCATTGTTCTTGATAAGTGCATTTCTAATGAGATACTGCTCATTTTTGGTCCTGGCCGTCCTGGCCCACCCACTGCTTGCCGCCCTTGCTGCGCATTTCCATCCATCTAGATAGGAAGTTTTAGTTCTAGGAGATCTTGCTGAATAAATTAGGGAAATGATTCTTATGAAGATACAAATGTGTGATAGTATTCGATTAGGAGTTTGCTTAGGAGACAAGATGTGTGACCTCTATGTAAAGAGGGCATATAACCGGATCTGAGTTAATTAAGAAAAGAGGTTTTACTTGCACATCTCTCTTGCGCCCTAGCCGCCATCTCCTTCCTGCCCTAGCTGGCCAAGGATGTGCATAATCCAACTTATTGTTCTGAACCTTCAAGCTACTTGCACATACAATATTTGCCTTTTCAGTAAATAGAACATTTGTGACTCAAAAACATAATACAATATTCTGGTGTTTTTATGCTCAAGAGACATCCAGAGTCAAGACATACCATACCATACCATGATAGGAATTAAAGATATGAACTAGAAATAAAAGGAATGACAAAGACATAGGACAACCGGCTTATTTCATTTGTTTCTGCGTTTCTTTTATCAACATCAAAATGCCATGTAATCTCCTTTCAAGATAAGCCACCTATGGACACCCCAAAAGAAGAGTACGTCTTCAGTACTCCGTAGTTATGTTCGGACTTAGGATTGCATAGGTACAAAGGTCCAGACTCCAAAGCATGATAAGAACCTTGGAGCATGCATATGAAAAACTGTTTGAATCTTACAGATTAGTATACGATGTATTTGGCTTCCATTTAGATATTGCATGAATAACTCTCCCTTTCCATCCTTGTAGCAGCCAGCCGCTGTCTTTCGTCAGCAACAAAGTCTTCATGATACATCTCTTTTTTCCATCTTTATTGTTAAATTCAAGACGGATGGATCGACATGAAGCTGCTCAAACCCAGCCTTGAGGCACCTTACTTGCCACTGTTTGTAAGTTTCTGGCCTTTCTATCCTCTCTGCACCCTCACATGCTACGACGTTCAGTGCATCGCGGCGAACAATCCTCTCTCAAGCATCTTTCGCACCTCATCGTCACGTGGAACATTTGCATCGAGCATGTCAAATAATGAAGAGTAATGGAACATAACCTCTTTAAAACGTGTTAGGAAGAAGGGAGAACTGTATGATCCATTCACAATGCCGAGAATAAGGATTTGTGGGTTCATCCTCCTCATCATTTTCAGAACCCTATCCCTTGCACTGTTCATGGCTATCGTTTCATCCCCAAGATTCTTCATCCGGTACATGCAGTTGATTATGAGAACTTCATCCTCCTCAATGTTGAGATCTTCAATCTGAATGGCCTCAAATCGTGAGGAAATACCCTGATACTCAAAAGGCACATTAAACATTTTTGCGTAATCAGCCAACCGCTTCCCTGCCTCCTCGATGATCTCCAAGGGTTCAAAACCTGGACGGGGCATGTCTATACCTGTAATCCGAAGCTTTGGTTGTGCTTCTAGCTCGGCAAACTGCTGAATCAGCGATGGCCACTGAAAACCAAAGCAGATGCCAAAATCAACTATATGCACCCTTGATTTCCCCTTGAAGCTTCGATAACAGTTTGATTGGTGAAGGTGTAGGATGTCCTGTAGAATGGGCAAGATGCAAGGAAAAGGTTGTAGGCCTTTATCACATTTTCGTCGCTGACTCGCTTTGCCATGAGCTTGTAATAGGCCTTACTGCCGATCCCATCTAGCCGTGCCTCAAGGCCATCCACCAAGTAAAATGCCAATCTCTGATTACAGTCTCCATCTGCCGAGGAGTGTTGTCTTATCTTCCTGATAAGATCACCGGCCAACTGACGGTCACTGGCTGCTACCGCCTGTGCACAATGGATGAGGAGACTCCTCAGGTCCACCACCTCTTTGCTGTTGAGTCGTTTCGTCTTACTCTGCAGCTTCTGTTGACATTGAGAATGTACTTTGCCTTGACCTATTGATGAATTATTTACCCTTGTCATCGCTTTACGCAGATTTATGGTTTCTGTAAAACTCTCCCGGTCATCGTAGCAAATCAGAACTATGTCAAATTTTTCATGTCGGGGTATCTCACAAGAAGTGATGGCACTGCTCCTTACTCCCAAGGCACTCAAGTCGTCTCGGATATAAGGATGCTTTCTATGGTTTGTGACCCCAAAGATTTCAAACCTGTTCCTCTCTCCTACTTTTGCCTTTGTAGTCAGTCTGCAAATCGAAAGCATGTTGTCATCCAAATAGATAACCAGCTTATCATACCCCTTTCCCTCCTCCTCAACACCTCTTGTTAAATGCAGGGCAGGGAAGCCCAATCTGGAAGTGTTTGTCAAAGGCTGATACGACAGAAAACTACTATGTGAATTCAATGGGGTCGGTAAGGGCTGTAATGTGCAGGGGTTAGTTCTGCAAAGCCTTTTGTTACAAGTGTGTTCATCATGGCTGTCTGCTCCATTGTTTGCTGCTATGAATTGATGGCCAGTTGAGTGAAGACGGGTATACCTGCGCAAGAATATCATAAAATTGCTTCTCAGCAGCCTGAAGGACGTCTTCCCCTTGGTGCAAGTCAACCCTGTCATCGACGTCCTCCATCAACATCTGGCTTATGTAGTGAAGAGCATCGTTTGATCTGATTCTCTGGTAGTCTGGACTAATAACTGGTTCAGCATTCTGAAGTCGGTTTTGTCTGACGTTGTTACTGAGATTGTGCAGTCCAGGAATAGGGACTACTCCGGATAACTGTGTGTTTGGTAGTACATTTGTTGGTGGTGGAAAAAACTGGGGATTAGACATTTGTTGGAAGTTATACAGTGCGAGTTCTTGCTGTGAAGAAGAGGAAGTGCCATCGTTTGGTTGTTCGGTTGGTTTAGGGGTATGCGGACCATCAAAGACAGGATCAATCCACATTGAATATTCACCACGCACAGGATTTCCTTCTGAAACTGAATGTTTAGATGAATCTTCTGAGCCCACAACAAATTTTCAGCTTCTTGTCTGCAATGGAGGAGAAGAGGAATATTGTTTTGTGCGAAACTGAATTTTCTGCAGAGAAAGTAAAACACACTCATATTGATGGAGTTTAGAATTATTCTTGCACTAGAACTTGATAACA